>JAJTWQ010000038.1:600000-842500 GCA_029007595.1 Solanum commersonii
GCACAACAGGTTGAGGAAAAGAAGTTGTGGGATATGGAGGAATTCAGAAATAAGAAGACTAAGATGTCAGGGAATGAGTCCGGGTAGCAAAGAAATAATGTGAACCGGTCTTCTTTCCAACAAAAGAAAAAGGGACCTGCTCCATCATCTGCTAGTGCACCTGCACCTAGAAACAAATGTGATTATAAGGGACCTGATTCCCAACACTTTAGAGCTAGACCTGCACAGTCTCAGGGTAGTGTGGCACAAGGAGGTAACTAGGCTCTTGTATGTGCTAAGTGTGGTAGAACCCACCTAGGTAAGTGTTGCAATGGCTCTATAGGTTGTTTTAAGTGTGGACAAGAGGGTCACTTCATGAAAGAGTGCCTTAAGAACGGGCAAGGTAATGGGAACCAGGGCAATAGAGCCCAATCTTCATTAGTTGCTCCACTAGACGAGGCTGCACCTCGAGGAGCTACTTTCGATACTGGCAGAGGAGCAAACTGCCTTTATGTGATCACTAGTCTTCAAGAGCAAGAGAATTCTCTAGATGTTGTCACTGGTATGATCAAATCTTTTGTGACTCCTTATGTTGCAAATAATTTTGATGTTCTTACTAAGAAACTCTGTGAACCTTTTTGTGTTTCTAAGCCTGTTGAGGAGTCTATTAGGGAATTAAAGTTAATACTCATAAAATAGATGCATTGCAAAATTGGCCTAGACCCACATCTCCAACTAATATTAGAAGTTTCTTGGGGTTGGCTGGATATTATAGAAGGTTCGTAGATGGGTTCTCATCTATTTCATCCCCTTTGACCAAGTTAGCTCAGAAAATAGTGAAATTTCAATGGTTTGAAGCTTGTGAGAAAAGTTTTTAGGAGTTGAAAAAGAGGTTTACTACTGCCTAGTATTAACCTTACCAGAAGGCATGCAAGGCTTTGTTGTTTATTATGATGCGTCTAGAGTTGGTTTGGGTTGTGTGTTAATGCAGAATGGGAAAGTTATAGCTTATGCCTCCAGACAGTTGAAAGTCCATGAGAGGAACTACTCAACCCATGATCTAGAGTTGGCTGCCGTAGTATTTTCTTTGAAAATATGGCACCATTATCTTTATGGTGTTCATATGGATGTGTTCACCGATCACAAGAGTCTTCAGTATGTGTTTACTCAGAAAGAGCTTAATCTTAGACAAAAAAGGTGGTTAGAATTACTCAAGGATTATGACTTGAGTATTCTTTACCACCCAGGTAACACTAATGTTATTGTTGATGCCTTGAGTAGGTTGTCTATGGGTAGTACCGCCCATTTTGAGGAAGATAAGAAAGAGATGTGCATAGACTTCCAAGATTGGGAGTTCAACTAACTGATTCCACAGAAGGAGGAGTAGTGGTGATGAATGGGGCTAAATCATCATTAGTGTCAGAAGTAAAAGAGAAGCAAGACCAAGATCCTATTTTTCTTGAATTGAAAGCAAATGTTCATAAGCAAAAAGTATTGGCTTTTGAACAATGGGGAGCTGGTGTATTGAGGTACCAAGGTAGGTTGTGTGTACCAAAGGTGGATGAGCTCCAAAAAAGGATCATGGAGGAAGCTCATAGCTCTAGATATTCCATTCATCCGGGTTCCACAAAGATGTATCGCGACTTAAGAGAAGTTTATTGGTGGAGTAGTATGAAGAAGGGTATTGCAGAATTTGTTGCTAAGTGTCCGAATTGCCAACAAGTTAAAGTAGAGCACCAAAGGCCGGTGGTATGGCTCAAAGTATAGAAGTTCCATAATGGAAGTGGGAGATGATCAATATGGACTTCATCACAGGTTTACCAAGGTCTCGCAGGCAGCATGATTCTCTTTGGGTGATTGTTGATTAAATGACCAAATCAGCCCACTTTTTGCCAGTAAAGACTACCCATTCAGTAGAAAATTATGCTCATTTGTATATTCAATAGGTGGTGAGACTACATGGGGTTCCGATCTCCATGATTTCAGAAAGTGGTACGCAATTTAGTGCACAGTTTTCGAAGTCATTCTAAAAAGGCTTGGGTTCAAAGGTGAACATAAGTACTACCTTTCATACTCAGACATATGGTCAAGCAGAGCATACTATTCAAACCTTAGATGATATGTTGAGGGCCTGTGTGATTGATTTCAAGGAAAATTGGGATGAGCACCTACCTCTTATTGAGTTTGATTACAACAATAGTTACCACTCTAGCATCCAAATGGCTCCTTATGAAGCTCTTTATGGGAGAAGATGCAGATCTCCTATTGAATGGTTTGAAAGGACGATACTTAGTTCATCAAGCTATGGAGAAGGTGAAAGTCATTCAAGAGAGGTTGAAAACGGCGCAGAGTCGTCATAAATCCTACACTGATGATTGGGTATACTTGAAAGTTTCACCCATGAAGGGTGTTATGAGATTTGGTAAGAAGGGGAAACTTAGTCCCCGATATATTAGTCCGTACAGAATATCCAAGAGGGTTGGTAAGGTATCTTATGAGCTTGAGCTACCCCAAGAGTTAGAAGCAGTTCGTCCGATATTTCATATTTCCATGTTGAAGAAGTGCATTAAGATCCTTCACTTATCATACCAATTAAAGATATTGGGATCAAGGATAGCTTATCTTATGAGGAGATTCCTGTTCATATTCTAGATCGCCAAGTTCGCCAGTTGAGAACGAAAGAGGTAGCATCGGTCAAAGTCCTTTGGAAGAACCAGTTTGTTGAGGAAGCTACTTGAAAGTTGAGGAAGATATGAAGATGAGATATCCACATCTCTTTGAATCCAGAGAAGTCCCAAATTAAGGTTCTAATTTTCTTCTTAGTAATCTATAATTTATATACTTGATGTGTTAGATTTGATTGTTGGGTGTTTAAACCGAATGATAGATGCTACACACTTAGCCTATTAAGAGTAATCTTATTCAAGGAAGAACGTTCCCAAGAGGGAGATATTGTAACATCTCGCTATTTGAAAGAACTAGGAAGAGTTAGAATTGGAAATAATCATTTTAGGATAGAATGAAAAATCTAGAAATTTGTAAAGTTATGTTAAGTTTGAGTTTTTGGTCAACTTCAAACAACCATAACTCCTATATCAAGATGAGTTAGGTGTGCTTCTAGATACCTTAGGAAATATCCTGGAATTATCTTTCCAACGCCGCCAAGTTTGCGCGCTTCTGAGTTCGTATGAGTGAGATATTCCCATTTGAAACTGGGTTGTTCTAATAAGGAAAGTCTAAACCGGATTTTGGAAGGGTATTTTAGACTTTCCCTTACCCAATTATTTTAATTCAT
The DNA here is from genome assembly GCA_029007595.1 of Solanum commersonii. Taxonomy (NCBI): domain Eukaryota; kingdom Viridiplantae; phylum Streptophyta; class Magnoliopsida; order Solanales; family Solanaceae; genus Solanum; species Solanum commersonii. The sequence goes on from JAJTWQ010000038.1 coordinate 603,275, forward strand.
TTTAGGAGTTTATTTGGGGTCTAATCAGAATTAGATCAGTTTAGTCAATGGGAAATTCATGCTAGGGCTTGGAGAAAAGAGAAAAGAGGAGAAAGGAGAAGAAAGTTCAAGATTCGTCGATTTTTTGAAGATTTTCGTGTGGATTTCGCCAAGGGTTAATCCTTATGAGGTATGTGAGATCACATAGCATTGGGTTAGTTCACCCACGCGCCAATCATGATTCAATTCAGTGAAATTGTGTTGTTTGAAAGAAATTGTTATGAGTTCTTGATATAAATTCGTTTGAAATCTTGTGGGTTTTTGTTGTTGAAGTTTCGTGAGTTTGATTCATTAAATTAGGTGTGAGTTGGAGTTGAATCTTGTGTATAATGAGAATATAGTCAATTTTAAGTGTTTGGATAAAGAACCAAGTGAATTTAGGGGTTTTAGAGTTGAAAAACAAAGAAAAAAGTGAGGAGTTTTCTAGGCAGGGGCCTGGTGCGCTGCGCCAGCTAGAGCGCTGATGCTTATCGTGATCAATGACACTATCCTATGATATGAGTGTGTACGATCGTCAATAATATGGTAACCCAACCGAGGGTTGGGGTCATGTTCCAAGGGAGCGGTTTTGAGAATTAATAACCAATTAGAATTTCATTCAAGTTAGTTGTACTTAAAGACATTTGCGATAAAAGACATAGTAAATTAAAAAGAGGTGACACAAAAGTGTCAAATATCAAAGGGGGTTTTGTAACAAGTACTCAAACTGAAAAATAAACAAGAAAATCAAGTATGGGGAAAGGTTCTTGGGATGTGACCGCAATACAAGTTGAGATAAATTGTTGGGTACATGCTTTCAATAGGAAATTTGCAAGATAATAGTGACTAGGCTAAGCTTTAAATCGAAATAAGTTCCCACTCGAGCAACTTACCCCATTTCAAATGCGTTCCTCTCAGACACCCATTTGCCGCATGAAGACCAGCCTACGCCTTACCCCACTCATTCTCTAGGGCTCACCCTCTCGGGCTGAACCTCATGTCAACCCACTCCTTAGGCCATCAGTCTAGTGGTTTTGGTTTCGCAACCTCCCTCTCGGGCAAGCCGAAAACACATGGGTGGCTTTGTATTTGCAACTACAAACCCTTTAGATTAAACCAGAACCACTAGGTGAAATCACCATTAACATACATCTAACCTATCAACAAGCAAGACCCAACAAGAATATCAACCCATATTTGTTAAATCATACCCCAAGAATGGGGGCTTTCAACCATACATTAAGAAATAAGAAATTATACCTAGCATGATAATGAAATCAACTGGGTATAAGTAATTAAACCTTGAATTAAGCAAATGAAAGTGAATAGAGAAGACCCACTTCCAATTTGGGGAAGAAGAACTCCTTTCTTCAAGTCTCCACAAAACCCTTTCCAAGCTTGAGAGAAAAATACAGAAAAATACTATAGACTAATAATAATTTCTACTCTAAAATGTTCCCACAAATGTTCCACTAAAAATTGTTCCATACTAAGACTACAATTCTAACTAGTATTTATAGTTTTTACAGATTGTATTGCGGAGGATTGTTTGATGACATTAGTCGAGATTGCCGATGAACTTGGCGATCCGCCTATTGGTCAGCTCATCGCCTTCAGTGTCTTGGCTTTAGCATCCACGTATTCTGGATCATTGGGCGGTACAGTACTACTTCGCGGAACTAATCGACGACTCACCGACTGCTCCTTTCCTCACCTTTTGATCCACTTCCTTCAAGGCTTCGCGTACTGGAACGAAGGGTGGTTCATGTCATTTTGGCGACTCACAAAGTTGAACTCAGCGATCCACATGATTTCATTTCTTGTTCTTTTCAGCCCTATTTGCTCCGTTTTGCACCTAAGTGTCTATGCTTCCACTAAAACTTTAAATACCTAAAACTCAGCATTTTAATCAGGTATTGAGATAAAACAAGCATTCAAGGACATTATTTCTACTAAAATAAAGCCCTAAATAAGTTCAATTTGTGGAATCATCAAGCGCCCCCCTTGGGGATATAAAGTATGACCTCTAGGGCACTGCCCTAGCCAAAGCGCCCCAAGTCAGTCTCTAAAATTTTTCCTCTGGTGCCCCGCACCTCTCAGAGTGTCAGGGACACCAGTTCTTCCCATTTCCCCCTTCTTTCCGTACTAGTTCCTTAGCAACATACCTATGTTTCCTAGTTGATTTCAACACACTCTAAGGTACGTTTAAACATCATGAAATCATCCACAAACATGAGATCATGAACCTTGAAACCATAATTCAATTCAAGGAAAGTTAATAGTCAAGTCTAGAAGTTAAGAATCAAGTCTAAAGAAAAACTCTTTCACAAACATTTTTAATTTTTTTAAGACTTAAGCTTTGAGTTGAGTAAAGAGTAAGAGTAATAGTTCATTTCTTCAAAGATTATACGGGAACTAAGTATTCCCAAGAGTTAAAACATTTTCACATTTGAGCAAGAAAGGGAAACATCAATTTTCAAGAGAGTTTTTAAGCTAAGTTTTGAGTAATTATCTCAAACCAAAGAAAGAGTTTGTTTTAAAAACATATGAGATAAGCATATTTTGTGAGTAGTATTGAGCACCGATATGGAGATGCGAGTTTATAATAACTCAAGTCTCTATAAACCATGTAGTCATCATGGGTAGAAAAGGATCATAGTTTTTGATGAATCCTTAGTACTTTTTAGAATAGACTAGTGGATCCACTTAGTTAAGGCGTTCTATATGACGACAAAGTATAGGACAGTTCTGGTAGCGTGGGAAAGATATTGTATCACCACTGAGGCTCATAGTGGTGTTGTCGGTTAGGGAAACTCCCACAATATTATATTATTTTATATGTAATTGAGTTTCTAAAGAATTTTCTTTAATACATTGAGTTGTCACCTACAATTTTAAATGCTTTGTATATAAACAACACTATTATTGTTGTGTACTTTGCATTTGAGTTAAGTTATTCATGAGTTGAGTAAAGCTAAGGTAAGGGTTTCTTTCAGAATTTATGTTTAGTTTTCCCCTCGCATACTTGCACATTCAATGTACTGACACTATTTGTCCTGCATCATTTTATGATGCAGACACTGGTAACCAGGATCATCATCCAGCGCCTCGTTGATCCAGTTGAGCACTCAAAGTCAGTTGGTGAGTCTCTTTGTTTTCAGGAGAGATCCTTTTTATCATTTGCTTTTAGTACTTTAGTTGTTAGGATGATCGGGTGTTGTCTCGACATTCCTCCTTGTTTTAGAGGCTTCATAAACAGTTAGTAGTTTCGTTGTCTGTACATTGTTATTTCTTATGGTGAGACTTGAGTTGCCACTTTGGCCAAGTTGAATGTTTGAGTTTTAAACGTTCTAAGGTATTCTATTAAATAGTTGAGTAGAGATGCATTGAATCCTTGTATTAATGCTTTTAAGTCTTCCCCTGAGTAAGTAAGCCAGGCAAAGGGTTCGCTTGGGCCAACAATGGTTCTCGAGTGTTAGTCCCACCTAGGGTGTAGGCTCTTGGCTTGACACTTATTTTATTTAATCCTTGAATTTTTATTTTTAAAAGAACAATTATTTGTTGGTTTTGTTGAATTATTACCAAATTAAATGTGAGTGTACTATTCTCCACTTACCAGAAATAACACATAGAAATATTGCTTAACTAAAAGTGTTTTTGGTTCAAGGGAAAAAAATACTATTTTTGTTTCGGAAAATAAGTAATTTAGTGTTAATATTTTTGTTTCAATTTAGTCCATATTAAGTGAGTTGTTGGGGTTGACACGTCCCTTAAAAAAATATTGAAGGACATAATTATTTTATAAAATAAACTACTTTTACAGTATTACCCTTTTGATTATTACTAAACTATTATACTAGATAATGTATAGGTGTTAAGAACCCCATTAAAAGAAGGATACATATGGAATTTTTTTTTTGTCTAAACCATTTTCTTGAACTTTGAAAAATTCACTTATTTTGAATTATGTAAAAAATCTCAACAATTCACTTAATCTAAACCATAAGGAGTATTTGGCAAGTACATTAATAAATATCACCCTAAAATATCTACATGTAGCCTAAAGAATAATGAATTTGGAAAGCAAGTCATTTTTTTTGTTTCATTTTCAAGCCATCTAAATGTATTTCTAAAACAACTCAAATGACATGTAATTAACTAGTGAATCAACTATCCCCATTTAGAGGGGACATATAAATCACTCTTCCTCTTTTTTTTACTCAATGAGCCTTTTCTATACAAAAAAAAAACACAAATTCCTTGTGTTTTTCAAGATGGTAAAAAGAGAAAACGGTGATGCAATGGTGGTCTATACCTCTATATGAGGTACGTTAGAGAGGTGTAAGTAAGAGGCCATTAAGGAGGTACTCAACTAAGACTACAGAGCCCATCTAGCAAACTCACATCTGGCTTAGGACATTTGGTACACCTGAACAAGCTGCTATGACTTATGAAAAGGCTGTGAGGATGTATCACAACCCTAAACCCAAAACAAAATTCCACCGTGATAAATGAAGATAACATCGAAAAGGTTAATCCTAAGACTGATAGTGATGATAGTTATAATAATCTCAATTAGAGCAACGATATCGAGTCATCTTCCAAACTCATCGACAGGGGTGTAGCTACATTTTCAGAAAATTATACTGCATATATAAGAAAAATAATATACAAAGTAGTTAAATAATATATTCTAGACACCCTTGACATAACAAGGAGTTGTGATCTAGTTGTTTAAGGAGCCTGAGCCAAGCCATTAAGTGTTTGTGAGTCCGAATCTCGCTATCAGTTTATTTTCAAATATTTTTCATGTATATTACGTAGTTTAATTTTAAAATTTCTAGTGCACTCATTCAACCAAAATAAAAAATGTACTTGTGTACAATTCTTGTACACCCTTCGTAAAAATTCTGGTTACGTCACTGCTCATCGATTTTACTCCTCCGCTAACGGCACTTGAAAATTCTATTTGGAGGTTATGAGGAGAAGTGAATTGATACCTCATGACCTGTATAGCAGTGGGTGTGAGGTACAGGATCAGCCACCAACAATCAACGTTGAGCCTTTCCATTTTGATGAACTCAATCTTTATCTCACTTTTGCCCCGTCGGGCATGTGGAACAGTATCGGATATATTACATTTTTAATTTCCATTTTTATATTTTTATAAGGAAAAAAATAGTACAAGAATATTTTCTTATATATATATTTTGTGATGATAGAAGTAACGTTATATTAATTTAGAAACTTAATTATGTTTTCTTTGTTGTATACATTATTTTTTTGTCTTTGTTTTCTCCTTCAATTGAATTCAATTGAATGAATTTTTACGGCTACGTTGTTCGATCGTCAATGAAAAAGATGGTGGAGTTTAACATTTGTTCCATGGCTGGATGAGACCAGTAAAGTAGAATCACTATCAGATAGGACTAGTTAAGAAAATAAAGTAAGTGTTTATGTTTTGATAAAATGTATAGTACTAGAGAGTCAAACGAAAAATATTTGACTGTAATTTATTTATTTAACATTTTAAATACTTTAACTAGTTTGTTAAGGTATTTTTTTATGCTGTTTCTAAATATGTAAATTATCTTTCAAATAATTTAAAGATTGTAATTTGTAAGTACTAATCCATAATTAAAATAAAGATGTTTGATTCTCAAAATTTGAACTATATCAAATAAATTAGGGAAACGCACCAAGAATACCCCTAACCTATTGGAAATGACCCAAAAATACCTTCCTTCCACCTTTTGGTCAAGAAATGTCATCATCTTTATTTTTGGTTCAAAGATACCCCTCCTTCCATCTTTTGGTCTAAGAATATCCTTAACCCAAATTTAATTAAATTGATCTCCTTACTAATTAGTCAATTCTTTTCCTTGTTCTAAAATATAATTTTTATTTATTTAAAATCTTAATATTGGTCATCCCATATATTTAAAATATTTATGTTTTAAAATAAAATATTAAGTTTTGTCTAAAATAGGTTAGGGATTGGAACGACCGGTTCCCGTTGTTATAGAAAAGCCAACGGGGAAAACTTTTGGGCCGAAAAACTTTTTTGTAGTAACTTGGAATTTCTCAACCTAGTCCAAATTTGGACAAAATCGGAGTATGTGAGGTCTAGGGAAATTTGGTAACAAATGGCAGATCTAATATGAGTTTGATCACATAAGTAGATAGCTAAGACGTTAAGGAACCCATACGACTTTACGAAATTGAATTTAGGTAAGTAGAACTCCCGAAACTGATCTTAGCGTGAATGGTTATTTTCTTAGTGTCATAGGATGAAGGTTTGTTGTGAAATAGGGGTTTGAAATTCTTAAATTTGCTCACTGTTTCTGTACAAGCCGCAAAGGCGGGATTTTCCTGCCAGGGTGGGGCCGGTGTAGCTGGGTGAGGACCGCTGTGGCGGGACAGGTGCAACTTAAGTAAGAAATAAACCCCAATAACTTGTTATTTTGTACTTTTCGACCTTGAGAGCTAAGGAACAACCCATGTATTTTCTTGACAATTTTCCACCATTCTTGAGGCTAAAGGTAAGGTATTCACTCCCCGAATCCTTTTTTCGATCCATAGAACTTAGTTTCTGGGGTAATTATCAATGGAGGAGGGTTTTCATCTGGGATTTATGGTGGAAAAATCCCTAATCTGGGTATTGGGATAATGGGTTTGATCTAGGGTTGATAGTGTTGATTTTAATCTGGGTAACTAGGCATCATTTATTGATCCTCGTGTTATATTGATGGTTGGTAGACCAAGAACAAACGAAAAGAATTCGAAAAGGGAAGAATCATGTTTATTAGGGGATTCAAGCTTTGTTCGAGGTAGGTGATGGTTGTGATTTCATGTTGGCGTAGTATGTATTTGTAATTACTTCATTATAATGCATGTATGTATGTGAATGTTGCATTATTGATCACACTATTCATGAATGAGGATGATTGAATAATTGTATGCCATGAAGCATGACTTGATTGTATGATTATGAGAATGTACATTATGATTGTGATTATGGCTTGTTGAATGAATTAGGTGTTACGTTCCGACACACTAACTTGGATCAGGTGCCATATTTCGGTGCACATATGGTATCAGGTGTCACATCTGGCACACTAACTTGGATCGGGTACCACGTACATGTTCACTAATAGTTTTGGTATGGTTCCGTGAGAAGACCAATGACTTGTCATATCAGTATATCTTTGAGATTATGAAATTGTACGTTGTTCGTAAGTGATAATTGATATTGTATATGTTCCGTGTATGCATGTTTATTATTGTTGTAATGACTTATATATGTTTCCCCTATTAGGATAGCCACGTGATTCTACCAGCACAGTGTGGTTGCGTACTGATACTGCACTTGGTCTTTCTTTGTTGAGTACAAGGAATCTTCAGGCAGCTACTAACAGACCTCGTTTAGAAGACTAGTGATCGGCTCGAATTCAAGGGTGAACCAGTTCTTTTGGGCTGCCACGAGTTCTCTTTTTATTTATGTCCACATCTTCAGACTTAGACTAGTACTTTAGATTTTCTTATGTCTAATTGGGTTGTACCCATTTCAGTAGACTTATGATCCTTTTTATAGTTTTGGTACATTGACTTTCAGGTTCTAGGAATTATTTCCGCATTTGGTTGTTAGACTTTATTGGAGTTTATAGGAACTCCTTATTTTTCCTTTAGCATTTAAACCTGCTTCTGTATCTTTAAATGCCTTAGTTTTGATTAAGTTGTGTAGTTCTTTGTTAGCTAATTATTATTAATGGTTCTCCCATCGGAGGGTTAGTGTGGATGCCAATCACGACGGTCTGGGTCGTGACAAAGTTGGTATAAGATCCCTAGGTTCGTTGGTCTTGATGTACCAAAATGAGTCTAGTAGAGTCTTATGGAACGGTACAGAGACGTCTGTATCCCTTTCGTGCTATAACTTGAATCCAATTGGTATCTAGCGATTCAAATTAGTATCTAATCTCCTTTACTTTTCTGTCCACAAATGGTTAACACTAGGTTCAACGATGTCAGGCCTGTAGCTCCCGTCAACGCGGCAACTAAGGAATCTGCAACAAGAGGTCATAGTCGAGGTAGGAGTATAGAAAGATAAGGGGTAGAGGCCGAAGAAGGGTGGCGCCTAATAGGGATGGAGCACTAGTTGATAATGCTCCTAGAAATGAGGCCCCTTCTGCGCATCATGAAGAGGTAGAGGAAAATGTAGAGGTGGAGAATGAGGAGAATGTTGGACAAGAGGAAGAGGTAAAGGCTGGGACTACATGTATTCTTCCCTTAGACCCACTGTTAGATCATCATATTATGTCATTCCTGAAAGGATTGGTTGGTCATGAAGTGCTTCCCTCTATTCAAGCAACTCAAGCTCCCGCCAATCCCCCTATTGCTATCACTTTCCCCAAAGTGGGTGGAACTGTAGGAACTGACGATTTCTTCCATCCTTTGTTGGGTCTTGTTATGACTGGTAATGAACATGCGATGTTGACTAAGTTCTTGAAGTTGAAACCGCATGTGTTCCATGGTTTCGAGAGTGTGGATGCATATCAGTTCTTCCTAGATTGAGGCTAAGCAGTGGTGGAGAGCTTATGTGGAATGCAGATATTTAGTTTTACCCCTACACCCAGTTTCATGCTTTGTTCTTGGAGAAGTATGTACCCCGGACTTTGAGAGATCATAAAAAGGATGAGTTTATAGCTTTGGAGTAAGGTGGTATGACTGTGGCTACTTATGAGGCCAAGTTCCATGGTTTATCTAGATATGCTACGCAATTTTTGACTACTGAGGAAGAGAGGATCCACCTATTTGTTAAGGGACTAAATTTTGAATTGTAAGTATTGTCTGTTCATATGACCTTTGTAGGAAAAAGCTTCAATGAGGTAACGTATTTTGTGAAGAAAGTGTAGGGGGTGAGGCGAGACAGTCAGGCTAAAGCATTGGCTAAGAAAGCCAAGAATTCAGGTAACTTTCAGGGTTCTTACTCCAGAGGTTCAGGAAGGACGACTCTTGTAGCCCGACCAATTCAATCTGCTATGCCCGTTTCTACAGGTAATTACTTGAGAACTCCACCTCAGAATTTGATTCGGGATAGCTAGGGAGCCGGACCTTCAGCGAGCAGCAAACCATCTTTTGATCGCACTTGCTATAACTGTGGAGAACTTGTGCATATGATGAGAGATTGTCCCCACCCACGTATGATGGATTCCGCGCAGCAATAGACTAGAGTAGTGGTACCCACAAGAAATGGTAATAATGGTCGAGGGCATCCATAAGGTGGGCGAGGAGGAAATTAGCTAGGCCGCGAAGGTAGTGGAAAGTGTAACGCAAGCAGAGGTACAATGCAGCCAGACAGGGAAGTCAACCGTCATGATGACAGGGTTTAGTCTTATGCCTTTTTGAGCAAGATTGAGGCAGAGGCGTCTGACGCAGTGATCACATGTACAATTCTTGTCTGTGACTGAATGACTAATGTGTTATTTGAACAGGGTTCTCATTATTGATATGTCTCTATGCAATTTGCCTCAGAATTTGATATGATTTGTGATATACTTGATGCTCCCATCCTTGTTTCTACCCCAATTAGAGAGTTTGCCATAGTCACCCATGTCTATTGTGCTTGTCCTATTTTGTTGATGGATTTTCTGACTTGGGCTGATTTGGTTATTCTGGATATGCCTGACTTTGATATAATCTTAGGCATGACTTGGTTGTCCCCCTATTATGTTGTGTTGAATTGTAACACTAGGTCTGTGACTCTAGAGATTCTGAGTAGGAAAAAATTTGAGTGGGAAGGGGTGTACAAGCCTAAGCCAGCTAAGATCATATCCTCTATTCGGGCTAGGAAACTAGTAGGTCAGGGTTGTTTATCTTATTTGGCTCATATTCGAGATGTTGAGGTTGAATCTCCCTTTATTGAGTCTATTCCTATGGTGTCAGAATTTAGAGAAGGGTTTCCTACTGATTTGCCTGGTATGCCTCCGGATAGAGATATAAATTTTTGCATTGATTTGGAACCTGGTACCACCCCATATCTATCCCTCCATATCACATGGCTCCAGTAGAATTGAGAGAGCTTAATGCTCAAATCCAAGAACTTCTTGATAAAGGTTTTATCCGTCCTAGTGCTTCCCCGTGGGGTGCTCCAGTATTGTTTGTTAAGAAAAAGGATGGCAATATGAGGATGTGTATAGATTAGCGGTAATTGAATAGGGTCACCATTTGAAACAAGTACCCATTACCTTGAATAGATGATCTGGTTTCCATCAGTTAAAAATTAGGCCTGAGGATGTGCCCAAGATGGCGTTTAGAACCCGCTATGGGCACTACGAGTTCCTAGTTATGTCGTTTGGATTGACAAATGCACATGCAACTTTTATGAGTTTGATGAATGGTGTGTTCAAACCATTTGTTGATTCGTTTGTTATAGTCTTTATTGATGATATTTTGGTGTATTTGAAAAGTGAGGATGAGCATGCCGACCAACTTCGTATTGTTCGACGTGTTCTTGGGAAACAAAAGTTGTATACGAAATTTTCTAAGTGTGAAGTTTGGTTGACTTTGGTTGCCTTTTTGGGGCATGTAGTTTCAAAAGAAAGGGTAATGGTAGATCCCCAAAAGATTGAAGCGGTTAAGAATTGGGTTCGGCCTAGCTCTGTGGTTGAAGATAGGAGTTTTGTGGGGCTCGCTAGCTACTATCGTCGATCTGTGAAGAACTTTGTTTCTATTGCCATGCATCTGACAAGGTTGACCAAGAAAGAGGTACCCTTTGAGTGGACTGGGAAGTGTTATGAGAGCTTTCAAAAGCTCAAGATTCTTTTGACCACAATGCCTATTCTAGCTCTACCAGTGGAAGGTAAGCATTTTATATATTATTGTGATGCTTCCCATTCGGGTTTGGGTGATGTGTTAATGCAGGATAAGAATGTTATAGCTTAGGCATCGCGGCAGTTGAAGGTGCATGAGAGGAATTATCCAATACATGATTTGGAATTGGCAGCGATAGTGTTTGCTCTTAAGATCTGGTGGCATTACCTTTATGGTGTCAAGTGTGAAGTGTTTACTGATCATCGTAGTCTACAACATGTGTTCAGTCAAAAGGATCTGATTTTGAGGTAGCGAAGGTGGATGGAGTTACTCAAGGATTATGATGTGACCATCAAATATCATCTGGGTAAGGCTAATGTAGTGGCAGACACACTAAGTCGAAAAGTGGTGAGTATGGGTAGTTTAGCTTGCTTGAGTGTAACTAAGCGACCTTTGGCTAAGGAAATCCAAACTTTGGAATCTAAGTTCATGTCGTTCGACATCTTAGAGAAAGGTGGGGTGTTAGCTAGCATTGAGGTAAGGGCCAAGTTCATTGGGAGATCAAGGCCAAATAGTTTGAGGATGACAGTTTGAAAGAGCTCAGAAATAAAACAGTGTCAGGCAAGGCACAAGAAACCACTCTTGATGCGGAAAGGGTGCTTAGTTTCAAAGGAAGGATTTGTGTTCCTTGAGTAGATGACTTGATCCAAAAATTGTTGACAAAATCACATGGTTCGCGGTATTCAATCCATCTGGGTGTGACCAAGATGTACCAAGACTTGAAGCAACTCTATGGGTGATCTGGCATGAAGAAGGATATAACGGAGTTTGTGGCTAAGTGTCAAAATTGCCAACAAATAAAATATGAGCATCAAAGGCCGACAGGTTTCCTTCTGAGAATGCCAATTCCAAAATTGAAGTGGGAAATGATAGCTATGGGTTTTTTGGTTGGTCTTCCCAAGACTTTGGGGAAGTTTGATTCTATTTGGGTAGTGGTTGACAGATTGACTAAGTCAGCCCATTTTATTCCCGTCAGAATAGATTATAAGGCTCAACAATTGGCTAAGGTTTATGTGAAAGAGATAGTGAGGTTGCACAGGGTGCCCCTTTCTATTATCTCAGACCGTGGTATGCAGTTTACCTCCAAGTTTTGGAGGAAGTAACATGATGAATTGGCCACACAACTCACTTTTAGTACATCTTTCCATCCACAGATGGACATGCAGTCGGAGAGGACTATTCAAGTGTTAGAAGACATGTTGAGGGCATGTGTGATTGACTTTGGAGGGCAATGGGATAAGTTCCTACCGTTGTGTGAGTTCTCCTATAATAATAGTTATCACTCCATCATAGATATGACACCGTTTGAGGCACTTTATGGGAGAGGATGTAGATCACACGATGGTTCGAGGCTGGACATGTAAAACCTTTGGGGATTGACTTACTGAAGGATGCTCAAGATAAAGTGAGGAGTATTCAAGCTAATCTTTTAGCAGCCTAGAGTAGACATAAAAAGTATGCAGACCATAAGGTAAGAGACATGACATTCCAGAATTGTGAGAAAGTTCTTCTTAAGGTATCACCCATGAAAAGGGTAATGAAATTCGGTAAGAAGGGCAAGCTTAGTCATAGATACTGTCACGCCCCAAACTCAAGGGGATCAACTGGCTCCTAATGCCAGAACTCAGGCCCGACCCGACCCTATTGAACCATTTGCTACTAGTGCATGGTAGCCATACACAATCAAGAAAACAAACAAGTATATCTTGACTTAAAATTAAGCCCTCGGCTAGAAAGTCCCCTGTCAATAGATCTATAAAAGAAATAGCTACTCCTAAGAGTTCATAAAAAGAAATAGCCAACTAACACAAAAGTCCTGATTGAGCCGTCGAGACCACCATTATCTCTATAGTGAAACTGAAAGCAGGTATGTATTAATAAAAGCATCAGCAAGCCAACAAACCAGGCCAGCATGGCCGTAAGATAGTTGTACACCCCACACACTAGTCTGCAAGCCTCTAAGAGTAGTAAAGATTGGCGGGACAGGGCTCCAGCCTACCCATAAAAATATATACAACAAAAGCCAACAAACCTCCCAACTCTGGTAGTTCCGGAGGAAAGGGGCTAGCTAACCAGATAGAAGCCGATCCTGTTGTTAAGGAGATCTACTGGGTCGTCTGTCGGGTCTTGCATACATGAATGCAGAGCCCCCAGGCAATGGGACATCAGTACAAAATAATGTACAGAGTATGAAAGGCTATAAACTAAATGAGAAAGTATCATAATATACCAAAAGCAATCAGGTAAGGAAATCAAATTTAGATAAGCATGCTAAATCAAATTTAGATAAGCATGCTAACCCACTACTGAATCTAAAAAAATACAATAATGATCAAACAACAACCTAACCAAGCCCCCATAAGCTCGGTAGGTATAAACAACATACCACTTACCTAGGCCCCCATAAGCCCAAAAGGTGCCAAATCAATCTACATAACCCTATTGGTAGCCCCTTGTCTTTGTAAGAAGTCACATAGCCCTTTTTGGCAACGATATAGCCCCATAGGCAACGGATAGTCCTCTTAGGAAACATCATAGCTCTGTGGGCTGTACGTAGCCCTCTTTTGCATTACAAAGCCTTGTAGGCAACACATAGCCCTCTTTGGCAACAAAATTGCCCTGTAGGCAACACATAACACTCTTTGGCATCAATATAGCCCTGTGGGCAACACATAGCCCCTCTTAGGCAATAACATAGTCCTATTAGACAACATCATAGCCCCCATAGGCAGTTCATAGTTCAACAGCTAACCACAATAGCCCCAAGGGAGACAACAAACAATTGAATAAGCTAAATGCATCCAATTTAGCTATAAATAGTTTATATAGTTTCTAAGTCGTTCCTAACTGAGGGTCATTCTTAAAAGAATATGAGTCCCTATAATAAGGGTTTATAACCACTCAATCAGCCAACCATTCATAATTACATGTACAAGATCACCAACATTAACTACCCTACTATATCACTCCCAAGCTCTAAGGAAACATGCCGAACGAAGGGAATAACCTTAACATACCTTTTCCTTTTTAATTTATGCTGAAAATACCTTTGTCCGCACCACTATAACTCTAAAAAAAGGTAGAAACAGTAATTAAGGACAAGAATTACTACGACAATCGATACGGATTCCTATCGTAAATTACTATCCAAGACCTAAGGTATCCATAAACTAATAAAAGATGGTTCCTACCTTTCTTTACATGCCCAGAACACTTGAATAAAATCAAACCACTGAAAAAACCCTACTGGCACAACCTCCACGGAGCTACACCGATCAATTCACCATGAAAACTATACCAAAACGACGAGCATGCAAAGTAGGGTAATTTTCGATAAGGAGCCAAGAAGAGATCATGAACTCACAAGGATGATTTGAGGAAACTTTCTCTGATTTTTGTGGGTTTCTTACGAGTTTGAATGAATAAAAATAAAGAAGACGATATCTTATAAGCTTCCACCGACCTAGGGGACCCACCTCACGTGCCTACTCGCATAGTCTCACAAAAATACGAATATTTCTTTATTCTGAAGTCGTATGAACAAACCATTTGATGCGTTGGAAAGTAGACTCGTAGTCCTTCGATTTAATTGTTCGTGGGCCCCATAAATCATTATATATTGAGATAAAACATCCGAGGCATTCGACCCAAATTTAAGAGAAATCTTTATAAAGGAACTTGCGATAACTTTCGCCAACTTTTATTTTGTGACTTACCTTACTTCTAAAGTTGAGATACAACTCTTGAACACTTAAAATAGGACATACGACATAATTCTTAATGTATTACTCACCCTCTTTGTCTTTTCATGAAGGTAGGAGTTAATTTAGACGTTTCGAAAAGTTGGGGTGTTACATTCTTTCCCCTTAGAAGCATTCATCCTCGAATGAAAAATCTGAGTCACACGGTTATGTGATTAGGAGTTACTAAAGTATAGGCAAAGTATCCTTTGTGAATGTAACTATCCAGAACCTGTAACACAAAAATTCTAACTTAGGCTTCCCACAAGATGACATAAATAGCTAAGCAACATAGCTCCACAATAACAGTGCGAGCAAAAATACAATGACAACAACCATAATAATAAGCAATAATATAAAAAATTAGATAGGTATATTACCTTACTTCACTAATATAAACTGATATGCTATCACCCTGAGGTATGAAACAAGTGAGGATATTTGGACCTCATGCCATCCTCAGCTTCCCAGGTCACCTCTTCTCTATTCTTGTTTCTCCACAATACTTTAACCGAAGCCATCTCCTTGGTCCTCAATTTACAGACCTGTCGATCTAATATGGCAACTGGAGTTTCCTCGTAGGACAAATCCACTGTGATCTGAACATCCTAAACTAGGACAACCCAACAAAGGTCTCCTTTGCACTTTCGTAGCATCGATACATGGAAAAATGAATGAACAGATTCTAACCCCGAAGGCAATTCTAACTCATAATCCACTTTTCCTACCCTCTAAAGGATTCGATATGGCCTAATGAATCTTGGACTAAGCTTTCCTTTCTTGCCAAATCTCATAACACCTTTCATAGGCGAGACTTTTAAGAATACCCAGTCATCAACACAAAACTCTAAGTCCCTTCGTCGCACATCTGAGTATGACTTCTGTCGGCTTTGAGATGTTAGCAACCTCTCCTGAATGAGTTTAACCTGCTCAACTGCTTGATGTACTAGGTTAGGTCCAATCAACCCTGACTCACCTACCTCGAACCATCTAATGGGGGATCTACATTTTCACCTATACCAAGCCTCATAAGGTGCCATCCCAATGCTAGAATGATAACTATTATTGTATGCAAACTCAATAAGAGGTAAGTGGTCATCTCAACTTCCATTAAAGTCCAGGATGTATGCTTGTAGCATGTCCTCAAGTGTTAAAATGGTGCGTTCAACTTGGCCATATGTCTGAGGGTGAAAGGCAGTACTTAGATTAACTTGCGTCCCTAATCCTTTCTGGAAAGACTTCTAGAAGTTAGCGGTAAATTGTGCTCCTCTATTTGAGATAATAGATATTGGGACGAACCTATCAATCTCTCGGATGTAAAGCCCTACATAATCTTCAGTTGTGAAAGTAGTCTTGACTGGTAAGAAGTGGGCTGATTTTGTTAGTCTGTCAACAATTACCCAAATAGAGTCAAACTTACGATGCGATCGAGGTAACCCTATAACAAAATCCATATTAATTGCTTCCCACTTCCACAAAGGAATGGTTATCTCCTGGACTAGCCCAGCGGGATTTTGGTGCTCAACCTTCACATGATACTGTGCCACAAACTTAGTAACGTCCTTCTTCATCCCATGCCACCAATAGATCTCCTTAATATCGTGGTACATTTTTGTCGAACTAGGGTGAATAGAATAACGGGAATGATGTGCCTCTTCCATAATCTGATGTCGAAGACCTGCAATATCTGGAACACACAATCGACCACTATATCTGAGGGCTCCATCTTCTGTAATATAAAATGCTAAAGACTGCTAATCCTGAGCCTTGACTCTGAGCTGCTCTAAGCTAGGATCCCCTGTTGCCGTGATTTTACCTCCACAACTAGAGATGATACAGTTGTGTCCTGAATTGTGATCCCACTATCGTCTGCCTCTAACAATCTACCTCCCAAGCTAGCTAACTGATGAAGCACTCATGCTAGCTCACGCTTCTCAACACCTAAATAGGATAAACTACCCATAGATCTTTGACTGAAGGCATCAACTACCACATTCGCCTTTCCTGGATGATATAAACTATCCACGTCGTAGTCTTTCAGTAACTCAAGCCATCGATGCTGTCGCAGATTTAATTCCTTTTGTCTAAAGATATATTGAAGGTTTTTATGATCTGTGAAGATGTCAACATGAATGCCATACAAATAGTGTCTCTAGATCTTTAACGCATGCACAACTGCAGCCAACTCTAAATCATAGGTTGGATAGTTCTTCTCATGCTTCCTCAACTGCCTTGAAGCATATGTGATAACCTTAGAACACATCCCAACCCAACACCAAAAGCATCACAGTACACCGCATAGCCTTTTGAACCCTCTAGCAATTCTAGAACTGGTGTTTGATGTCAACCTGTCCTTCAGCTCCTGGAAACTATGCTCGCAAGCCTCAGTCTACTGGAACATAGCTATTTTTTGAGTCAGCTTCGTTAATGGTGCTTAAAGTGAAGAAAACCCCTCTACAAACCTTCTGTAGTACCCAACTAACTCTAAGAAACTACGAACCTCAGTCAGAGTCATAGGTCTAGGCCAAGTTTTTACGGCCTCAATATTTTATGTATCAACTGCAATGCCTGCATCTAATACAATATGGCCTAAGAAAGATACAGAGTTCAACCAAAACTCACACTTAGAAAGCTTTGCATAAAGTTCTCGATCTTGAAGAACCTGAAGGACTGCTCGCAGATGATTTGCTTGCTCATCTTTTGAACGTGAATACACCAAAATGTCATTAATAAATACAATCACAAACAAGTCTAGATACGGCCTGAATATACTATTCATTAGGTCCATGAACACTGCTGGGGCATTAGTTAATCCAAAATACATTACCAAGAACTCAAAGTGTCTATATCAGGTTCGAAAAGCTGTCTTTGGAACGTCTTTCTCCCAAACTTGTATATGGTGGTACTCTGATCTTAGATCAATCTTTCAGAAGCACTCAACACATTGTAACTGATCAAATAAGTCATTGATCCTTGGAAGGGGATACTTATTCTTTATAGTCGCCTTATTCAGCTGTCGATAATCGATACACATTCTTAGTGAGCCATCTTTCTTCCTCACGAATAACACTGGTGCATCTCATGTTGAAGCACTAGGCCTGGTAAAGCTTTTATCGAGCAAGTCTTTTAGCTGATCCTTCAAATCCTTTATCTCAGTAGGAGCCATTCTATAAGGAAGGATAGATAAGGGTTGTGTACCTGGTAGCATATCGATAGCAAAATCAATTTCTTGTTCTAGAGGGATACTAGGGAGCTCGTCTGGAAATACATCTAGAAACTCATTAACTATCGAAATAAACTGAAGAGTCGGTGGTTCTGCATCTATATCATGAACGCAAACAAGATGATAAATACAACCCTTAGTGATCATCCTCCTCGCCTTAAGATAGGAAATAAACCTACCTTTCGGTGTTGCTCTATCGCCTTTCCATTCTAGAACTGCCTCTCCTTGAAAGTGGAATCTAACAATCTTTTTGCGACACTAAGCATTAGCATAACAAGACGCTAACCAGTTCTTACCCATAATGACATCGAAATTGACAATCTCTAACTCTATCAGGTCTATAGAGGTCTGACGGTCGATAATTTCTACCGTTCAACCTTGATAGACTCTCCTAGCAATAATAGACTCACCAACTGGTGTAGATACATCAAATGGTCGATGTAATGACTCTGCTTCTATACATAACTTCCCCACAATAAATGGGGTAACATAAGATAGAGTAGATCCAGGATCTATCAAAGAATAAACACAATGAGAGCAAATAATTAATGCACCTGTCACATGATCTGGTGATGACTCTGAGACCTGTCGGCCGACTAATGAATATGTACGGTTCTAGCCACTACTAGAACTAGATGCTCCCTCTCTAGCTCTGCCTCTACCTCTACCTGCTGAAGTCTAGGGTCCATGCCTTGTAGACTGTGCTGATGAGGAGGAACCTACTACATACTCGGTCGACTGACCTATACCATCCTAACCTATGGTCGGGAAGTTCCTCTACTCATGTCTCTGTTGTCCACAAGAATAACAACATGTGGAACCCTGCCTACACCTCCCGAAATGCATCCTACCGCAAGTAGCGCAACTCCATGGTGTTGTCCTAGAATGGCCTGAGCCTCTTTGCTGCTGAGAGCTTGATGATCGTGAACCCTCACTTGGGCTTGACTATCCCTGACAATCAAATCTACTACCCTGGAACTGCTGTGGTGGAGGTCTAGGTGGCCTAATAGAATATCGAGGTCTGGGACTAACCTAAAAATCTCCATGTGAACCAGCGGGCCGATTCCTCTTCTGTCTCTCTCTCTCTCTCGACCCTCTCACTCATATACTGTAGATGTCGGCGATCCTCTATGCCTTGTGCAAATCCCTGAATTCGTGAGTTATCTATATTATCACTTAGTGCAGTGGTAGAACAAGCGTCGATATAGTCTGAGTGAAGCCCTCCCACAAATCTACACACCCTGTCTTTCATCGTATCAACAAATGCTGGTGCATATCTCGCCAATGAATCAAATCTCAACTCGTACTCTCGGACACTCATGCTGCCCTGTCAAAGGTTCAGAAACTGGTCCACCCGTCCATCCCTAATCTCTCGAGGAAAATAGTGATCTATGAAAGCTTCTGCAAAGCTATCCCAAGTGGGTAGAAATGCATCTTTTCCCCTAGATCTCTCCCAACTTTCGTACCAAAATACTGCAACATCACGCAATTGAAATACTGCTAACTCAACTGACTCAGTCGCTGAGGCATGCATGACTCTAAAGATCCTATGAAGCTGATCAACAAAGTGCTGAGGGTCCTCTCTGCAATCTATCCTTGTAAATTATAGAGGATTCAAGGCAAGAAATTCACGAACTCTCAAATTTTCGGGCCCTTCAGAAGGTCCAACAACATCTAGCGCAACTGGGTTGGCGTTGTGCAGCTACTAACTGTGCTAACATACATACCACACTCTTGAAATCCTTGTCAGATGGAATAAGAGGAACTAGATGCGGTATTGCTGGTGGAGTCAGGGGTTCTGTAGCCCTCAGAGGCCCCTGAAGCGGTGGAGAAGCTATAAGGGGTTGAGAAGATGTATCCCTCTGGGTCTCACAATGGGCTACCTCCACATGTGGTACCTTGCCAGCTATATCTAGCCCCTGGCAAGGTACCACATGTGGAGGTAGCCTATTGTGAAACCCAGGGGGATACAACTATATCTAGCCCCTGGCTATCTGTGGTCTGTCTGGTGTCATCCATCTCTATCTACATACAAATATCAATTATAAGCCAGAAACCTCAACCCTTAAGACACCGCTCTATAACACGAGGTGAGCAAAAGAAGGATAGTATTTCTAACATGCTCGGTAGCTTCTTGCTTATCGAATGTGGTGCACAACACATTTATAAATAAGACTCTACTAGACACGACCTATAGACTCCCTAAGATACAACGTTGCTCTGATACCAAGTTTGTCACGCCCCAAACTCAAGGGGAGCAACTGGTTCCTAATGCTAGAACTTAGGCTCGAGCAGACCCTGTTGAACCATTTGCTACTAGCGCATGGCAGCCACACACAATCAAGAAAACAAACAAGTATATTTCGGCTTAAAATTAAGCCCTCGGCCAACAAGGGCCCTATCAACAGATCTATAAAATAAACAGCTACTCCCAAGAGTTCATATAAATAAATAGCCAACTAGCACAAAAGTCCTGGTTGGGCCATCGAGGCCACCATAATCTCTATAGCGAAACTGAAAGCAGGTATATATCAATACAATACATCAAATAGCTAACAATCATCAACGAACTAACAAACGAGGCCAGCATGGCCATAATGTAGTTGTAAACCCCACGCACACGTCTGCAAGCCTCTAAGAGTAGTAAAGATTAGAGGGACAGAGCCCCAGCCTACCCATAAAAATATATACAACTAAAGTTAACAAACCTCCCAACTCTGGCAGCTACGGAGGAAAGGGGTTAGCAAACTAGATAGAAGTCAATCCTGCTGCTGAGGAGGTCAACTGGGTCGTTTGTCGGGTCCTGAATACATGAATGCAGCGCCCCCAGGCAATGAGGCGTTAGTACAAAATAATGTATAGACTATGAAAGGCTATAGACTAAAGGAGCAAGTATCATAATATACCAAAAGCAATCAGGTAAGGAAATCAAATTTAGATAAGCATGGTAACCCACTACTGAATCTAAAAAAATACAATAATGATCATACAACAACCTAACCAAGCCCCCATAAGCTATGTAGGTACAAACAATATACCACCTACCTAGGCCCCCATAAGCCCATAAGGTGCCAAATCAATCTACATAACCCTATCGATAGCCCCTTGTATGTGTAAGAAGTCACCTAGCCTTTTTTGGCAACGATATAGCCCCGTAGGCAGTTCATAGTGATGAGTCCACAAATTGGACTCATTTAGGGCTATATTTTAATAGAAATTCTGTCCTCAAAAGCTTATTTTATCTCAATATCTGATGGAAACCCTTAAGTTTTCGGTATTTGAAGTTTGAAGGAAAGCATGGACACTACGTTGCAAAAAGGAATAAAAAGGCTGAAAAGAATAAAGAAATGAAGGCCTAAGGATCGTCGAGTCCACATGGCGTGTCGCCGAAGGGTCTTACTTTTCCTTTTGTTCCAGTGTGCTGAGCCCTGAAGGAAAGGATCAAGTTGGCAGAAAAAGGGAGCAGTCGGTGCATCGCCGAGAAGTTCTACGAAGCAGTACCATGTTGCCAAATGACCATAAGAATGAGGATGTTGAAGGCTGGTGCAAGACGGCGATCAACTACATCAAAAGGCGAATCATTGAGTTGATCGGCGATTCCAACTAACGACGCCGAATGATCCGCTGCAACACAAATTTGTGAAAACTATAAATACTAGTTAGAGTTATAGTTTTAAGTGTTCTAACAATTATTATAATTTTCATATAGAATAGTACTTTTTGATAATTTTGCTCTAAGTTTGAGAGGGTTTTGAAGACTTGAAGATCCAAAGGGTTTCATCTTCAAGATTTGGGTTTGAGTCTCTTGGATTCTTCAATTTTAGCATGTATCAAGACTTAAATCTTCATACCCAGTTGAATGTGAGGTCAATTTGGTATAAATTTCTATCTCTTATACATGTGTGGCTAAAACCCCCAATTCGTGGAGTGTGATTTAGCAAATATGGGTTAAGATAATTGTTGGGTCTTGCTTGCTGATAATTTAATCATAGTTTAATTGTGATTTTTTTAGTAGTTGTGGATAAATTTATTGAATTTGTAGTTGCAAATACTAGATTATTGTCACGACCCAAGCCTAGGGCCTAGACGTGACCGGCGAATGGGGAACCCGAAGGAACCCCAAACAAACCTCATAGCATATCATTACACATCCTTGGTCGCGAAAGTAATTAAAATGACCATAAGAGATAAGCATAATCAAGGGGAAATCGGGACTAAGGGAGTAAGAGAAAAGGAGAATAATACATAAATACCATAGATGAGTCAAGCTCAAGCATAGTACATAACTTGTCCAACACCACCTCTAAACATGGGTACTTAGCGGGGGCCAAGACAAACTACCGGCTCACCCTCATAGTCAATACATAATTAAAAAGGAAAAGTCTTATACATAGAAAGAGATTATAAGCAATGTCCCCGAAATGGAGGACTCACCAATAAGCTTGATAGAAAATCGTATTAGCCACACGGAGGAGGATGGTCAAGCGGTGCTCCGGTCCCTACATGGTGACATCATGTAGGCATAGAGTATGCATTAGTACGTTTGAATGTACTAAGTATATGGGATGCAATGCAATGCAACAATAGATGGACATCATAGACAAAATGCATAATCATACCCGATAGATAGCATATTAATGAGATGATATGTATAATGGTGCTTACATAAAAATCATATTTAGTAGGGCGTACATGTGTAGCGAGTGACCATCAATATAGTATTTCCAAGGCCTACCACCTCCTTGGAGAGGCGAAAAAGGTACAAACCCCTCAATGTGGTTACCCGGGCCTACCACCCCCCGAGCTAGGGACCAAGGTACAAACCCCTCAATATGGTTATACGGGCCTACTACCCCCCGTACTAGGAAACCAAGGTACCAACCCCTCGATACGGTTACCCGGGCCTACAACCCCTTGAGCTAGGCTTGGTCGACTCACAACACTAAATAGAGAAAATCATATACATGTATCAATTTCATCATTATTTCAATAATTATATAACCATCTGACTCATAGGACGTACATTGTACCTTCCATTTCCTAAGAATTCTATAAATGAGCATTTTATCAAACACATGGTGGGCTATTGTTCATGTAAATAAAATCATGTATTTCAAGAGTACTAAGTCTAACCAATTCCAAATCCATATAAATCAGCCCACCAACAACATACATATATATCCACCTTCATAATTTAATCATGGAAGCATGAAAACCATAAACATCACATAATAATTCCATTTCATGATAATATGCAAAATAGACCATAATAGGGTGTGTAGTAGTAATTCCATAATCAAGAGTTCATAAATAACCATAAGGACCCATAAACTTGAAGTAGTAATAGAGGATAAATGGTTGGACTTGTGGAAAGGAAGGTTTCCACAATCAAACCCACATACCTCAACTTTGGAGAATCCTTGATGAAGATTGGAATGGAGAATTAAAGCTTGAGATTGAGTCTTCAATCCGAAATTAGAGCTTGAGATCTTTGAATTTGGTTGAGGATCTTGGTGGAATTTTGGAGAGGGCTTAGAGAGCGTTTTTGAGTGTTTTGAAGTTAAAATGACTAAGTATGGGACATATCCCCTTTTTATAAAAAAAAAACGTCCCCAACACTTAGCCTAAAAAATGAGGCTGAAAAAAAAACAGCTTACTGGAAATTGCAAATCTGCACAGACAGGTTTTACGAAAATGGTCATAACTCCTTCATCCTAACTCTGAATGAGGTGAAACCAAGTGCGTTGGAAAGCTAACTCAAAGATATTTAATTTTGATAGTTTGAGGTCCTTCCAGTTCCTTGTGTGCTAAGAGATATGCCCCTTTAAAGTTGACCCTCCAAATCGCCTTTTTTTTGCGATTTTCGAATTTTGATACGGTTGCTCTAAAATTTGGGTTAGACCCATTTCCCACTCAATTTGACCCCATGAATAAGAATATGAAGTCTAATTTCTGAAATCATGCACAGATTTTGAGATATATGGAAATTACAATTATAGGTGGTTCCGAAGCACATTTTCGGGCATTTTTGGGGTCGTTTCAATTAGTTATGTGTTTTTTTCATGCTCAAGAGAGAAGTCGTAAAACTAAAACTACTAAATTGATGGCCGGGGGGAGTGGGTTAATATGAGGTTCAACTCGAGAGAGTGAATCTTAGTCTTATTCCCACACACTCAGCTCAGGAGAGTGAGTGGGTTAAGGCGTAGGCTGGTCTTCATACAGCAAGTAGGTGTCCAAGAGTAACACATTTGAAATAGGGTAAGTTGCTCGAGAGAGAGCTTATCTCCTTTAAAGTTTAGCCTAGTCAAATTATTCTATGAATCTTCTATCGAAAGCATGCACCCAATAATCTAACTTAACCCGTATTCCAGTCACATCCCAAGGATCCCCTCTCATTACTTATAAATTCTTGTTTATTTTGTTGTTTTTACTTACTCGTGGCAAAACCCATTGTTAATTGACACTCTTGTGTTCCCCCTCTAATTTACAACATGTTTAATCGTTAATGTCTTTAGCTATGACTAGTTAGAACTAAATTTTAATTCTCTATTAATTCTCAAAACCACTCTCTTGGGAACGATCCCAACCCTTGGTTGGGTTACTAAACTATTGTACGATTGTAGATACTTGCATCAGAAGTTATGTCTTGATTACGCAAACATCAAAATGGCGCCGCTGCCGAGGAGTGGTGTTATTTTAGAATTCTTAGATTAGTAGAATTATTGTTCTTCTTAGTTGTAGTCTACTTACCTAATTTTTAGTTTTGTTTTGTCTGCTGCGTGAATATTTCAGAAAACATGAGTGTTAATGGTAGCAACGGTAGCCAAGTAGGCCACCAAGACGACATTGGAAATCTCAACGATGTCCAAGAGCCCAACATCAATGGTCCCCATCTCATAGAAAGTGTTGGAGCCATCCGTTTACCCCCAGCCGAAGGAAATGCAGTGTTCCACGTAACGAGCACCATGTTGCATTTCTTGCAACTAAAGGGACTTTTCAGTGGATAGGCTCGTGAGGTTCCTCACGAGCATCTTCGAAACTTCGTAGATGTGTGCAAACCATTATCATTCAAAAATATATCTCATGAGTAGTTTCGGTTAAGGCTATTCCCTTTCTCGTTGATGGGAGAGACGTGTAAGGGGCTAGCCGAGCTACCACGTGAATCCATCACTTCTTGGGATGAGTTGGTAATCGCATTTTAAGTGTGATTTTTCCCTCCCTCGAATATGATGTTATTGCGAGATAGCATCCAAAGCTTTAAACGTCTAGAAGGAAAGCCTCTGCACGAAACTTGGCTAAGGTTAAAAAAGTTGGTGCTACAATGCCCAACCCACGGTTTGCTGGACAACGTGCTACTTCAATACTTTTACCGAAGTTTGGATTCGGTAAACAAAGGTGTCGCTGACCAACTCTCGCCTAGAGGCTTAATGCAGCAACCATATGCAGTAGCAGCCCAACTTTTTGATGGCATAACAACTATTAACAGAGCGTGTTACACTCGTGAGGACCAATTATCCCCTCTCACATTCAAGATATCTAGGGAATAGATTGAAAAAGACAATGAGAGAGACCAAACAATAGCTTTCGCCAACTTTTATTTTGCGACTTACCTTACTTCAAAACTTGAGATA
This sequence comes from Solanum commersonii, assembly GCA_029007595.1. Taxonomy (NCBI): domain Eukaryota; kingdom Viridiplantae; phylum Streptophyta; class Magnoliopsida; order Solanales; family Solanaceae; genus Solanum; species Solanum commersonii. The sequence goes on from JAJTWQ010000038.1 coordinate 628,756, forward strand.
CAACCCTTGAACACTTAAAATATGACATACCACATCATTCTTAATGTATTACTCACCCTCTTTGTCTTTCCACAAAGGTACGAGTTAATTTAGATGTTCTAAAAAGTCGAGGTGTTATAGATACATTGGTCCATTTGAGATTCTTGACTGTGTAGGGCCAGTGGCGTATATATTGTCTTTACCACCTAACTTATTTGGAGTCCATCCAGTATTTCATATGTCCTTATTAAAGATATATCATGGTGACGGGGATTACATCATGAAGTGGGACTTAGTGTTGTCAGACAAAGACCTCCAATATGAGGAGGAACCAATTGCAATTTTTTATCGGGTTGTGCGTAAGCTGAGGACCAAAGAGATTAAGTCTGTGAAGTTACAATTGAAGCATCGTCTAGTTGAGAAAGCTTCTTGGGAAACCAAGAAGGACATGTGAGACAAGTATCCCCAGTTGTTCGTCGATTCAGGTACTACTCCATTCTTTCTTTAGCCTATTTTTTTCCTAAGTTTGTCACTCAGGGATGAGTGATAGGTAAATTGGTATCTATTTTAACGATCGATTTTCGTTGTTATAGAAAAGCCAACGGGAAAATTATTTAGGTCAGAAAACTTTTTCGTAATAACTTGGAATTTTCCAACGTAGTCCAAATTTGGACGAAATTGGAGTCTATGAGGTCTAGGACAATGTGGTAACAAATGAGATATAATTATGAGTTTCATCACATGAGTAGATAGCTAACATTTTAAGGAACCCGTACGACTTTACAGAATTGAATTCGGGTGAGTAGAACTCCCAAAACTAATCTTAGCGTGAACGGAAATTTTCCGAGTGTCATGTAGTGAAGGTGTGTTGTCAAATAGGGGTTTGAAATTCTTAAATTTTCTCACTATTTTCGTGCAAGCCGCTAAGGCAGGATTTTCCTGCCAAGGAGGGGCCGTTGTAGCGGGGTGAGGACCGATGTGGCAGGACAGACGTGACTTAAGGCGGAAATAAACCCCAAAAATGTTTTATTCTGCACTTTTCGACCTTGAGGGCTAAGGAATGACCCCAGGTGTTTTCTTAACAGTTTTCCACCATTATTGAGGCTAAAGGTAAGGTTTTCACTCACCAAATCTGTTTTTCGATCCGTAGAACTTAGTTTCATGGGTAATTATTGATGGGGGTGGGGTGGGATTGATCTGGGATTTATGGTTGAAAAAAGCTCTAATCTGGGTATTGGGATCATTGGTTTGATCTAGGGTTGATAGTGTTGATTTTAATCTGGGTAATTAGACATCATTTATTGATCCTCGTGTTATATTAATTATTGGTAGACCAAGAACAAGCAGAAAGAATCCGTAAAGGGAAGAATCAAGATTCTTAGGGGATCCAAGCTTTGTTCGAGGTAGTGATGGTTTTGATTTCATGTTGGTGTGATATGTATTTGTAATTATTTCATTATAATGTATGTATGTATGCAAATGTTACATTATTGATCACACTATTCGTAAATGAGGATGATTGAATAATTGTATGCCATGAATCATGACTTGATTGTATGATTATGAGAATGTACATTGTGATTATGATTGCGGCTTGTTCTCCCACCGGAGGGTTAGTGTGGCTGCCAATCACGACGGTCTGGGTTCTGACCGGGATATTCTTGTCCCTTTAAAATATTAACCTTAAAGAATAGACTGACGCAAAATAAAATAAAAATTCATTGTGTGAAAATGAAGGATAAAATTCTTATTCTACACTTTTACCCGATGAATTCTTTATTTTATTTTATATTTTATATTTTATATTTTAGTATTTATGTTTTAATTTGTGAAATATGTTTTTCGTTTATTCGGATTGATTTTTTAAAATTATATTTAAATCATCAAGTAAAATATAATTATATCATATTTAATCTTTTCTTTACTTTTTAATTAATAACATGTAATAATAATAATAATAATAATAATAATAATAATAATAATAATAAAATATTTGATGTAATTAAATTTGCGGTAAATGGAAGGTTGTGCAAACTTTGATGACACTTTTGGTACAATGAATTCGAGGTTAGTCTCTAATTACCAAGGAGCTGGAAAGCAGAACAAAAAAAGTTCTCACAAATGATATTTTTTTAAATTATTATTATTATAATATGTTATTTTAAAAAAAGTAAATAAAAAGAAATACTAAATATTGATATAATTAAATTTATTATTCTTATTTTAATATAATTAAAATATCAATTAAAATAAATTAAAAAGTCATTCCACAAATTAAAATATAAAATAATAGTATACAAAACGTAAAAAGAAAAAATCCGGTGTGTAAAAATGAAGAATAAGAATTTTATTGTGTTATTTTGATAATAAGAATTTTAAGATTTTTATTTTTTATTTTTATACAAAAAATTATTATTTTATTTCCTAGACTTAAATATATGGGATGATCCACTATTAAGATTTTTTTTTTAAAAAATAAATTATATTTTAGAACAAATAAGAGAATTAACTAATTAGTACATAAATCAATTTAATTAAATTGGGGTTAAGGGTAATCTTAGACCAAAAGATGGAAAGGAGGGGCATCTTTGAAAAACAAAGGAAAGGGGTATTTTTAGACCAAAAGATTAAAGGACGGTATTTTTGAGCCATTTCCAATAAGTTAGACGTATATATAATATGTAATTTGTGCCAACCACACTAATATTTATACTTATTTTATATATAATACATAATCTACTCGTGCTTAGTCAAAATCTTCTATCATTGTAATTCAACAAAACCTTATTTCGTTTTAACCTATCAAATACAAATGTAAATGTAAATGAAATTCAATATTTGTATATTGATCGGTGATCCCCGAAAAATCTTTTAAAACTTTTTCTTATGGATTTCCTTATATTTTTTTTTCCTTACGTAAATTTTTTTAAAAGAAACAAGAAGGACAAATAGCAAAAGTAAAAATATTTTAACTTCCCTTTATTTGTTGAGGGTGGGTGGGACGTACTGGCCTGTTGGAGGAAAATAGAAAAAGATGAAATAATAAAATATACAAATCTATAATGATAGATATATACTAAAAGATAAAAATTAAATGTAAATATATCATTCGCACCTATAATAATAAAACACAAAAATATTGGTCAACTAAGAGTGTATATTGATTCAAGGGAAGAAAATGTTTCTCTGTTTGTTTTGCAAAAATAAGTAAATTTAGTACTTATTACCTATTTTTTATTTGGCAAATAAATTAAAAAATATCACCCGAAAATATTTACATGTAGCCTAATGAATAATGAACTTGGAATTAAATTAATTATTTCTACTATTTTGTTTAGAAAAATCTTTTTTTTTTCCATTCAAGTAATTTATATGTACAAAGTATTTACTAAAACAACTCATATGCCATGTAAATTCATTACTAGACCAAATGTATCACTTGAGATATGACTATATAAATCAATCCCCCTCTTTCTTTGTTACTCCCTAAATCTTCTCTGAATACAAAATATTTCTACTATATTTTCAGATTAAATTCTCTCTATATATTTTCATATAACAGAGAAAAAAAATGGTGGTGAAGTATGGTGATGACAACGACGGGTAACCCCAACTAAGATTCGATATAGGTGTGTGAGGAAGAGGCCACGGGGAGGTATGGAGCTGATATTGCACACCCCATTCAAAAGGTACGTGTCTGGCTAGGGACCTTTGATACGAAAGAAGAAGCAGCAAGAGCATATGACAAGGCAGCGAGGATATATCACGGCCCTAAAGCCCTTAATTTCCCAACATCAAATGAGGATAACCTAGAAAATTCTCATAAAAATGAGGAGCATGTCCATCATGAGCTCAATCTTGAACTCACCCTTACTCCGCTAGGGAGTAAGTGAAATTGTACTGATTCATTCAGTTATTTCAAGAAATAGTTTCATTTCTATTTTTGATTTTTAGAAGAACAAAAAAATATAGAAATATTTTCTTATATCTCCTGATGATCATAAAAGTAATGTTGTATTAATTTAGAAACTTAATTATGTCTTCCTTGTTGTTTAATTTTTGTCTTCTTTTTTCCTTTATTGAATTCTGCTGAATGAATTATTAATTGGCTGCATAATTGGATCGGCAATGGAAAATATGGAGGAGTTAACATTTGTTCACTAGCCGGCTCGGACTAGTAGAATAAAATCACTATCAGATTTAATTAGTTAAGAAAGTAAAGTATTCCTAGGTGTTTAATTTACTTTTTATAAGAACGGTACTAGTTATTTATATGACCTTTAAATATTTTAAATTATTAATAATTGTGACTCATAATATTTTTTATGTAATTGTCTTTCAAATAATTTAAAGATTGTATGTTCGAATTCACAATTAAAATAAAGAAGTTTGACCAAAATTCAAACTATATCATTTAAATTGAAATAGCGACTAAAGAACAAGTCATCCCTATAAAATCATAGAAAATTGTAGTAAAAAATTAAATTGCACTAGTTGACTTAGAAACCTAGGTATTTTTTATTATCGTGTCATTTTGTTGCATAAGTGTTTGTAATTTAGATGATAGTGTCTCTATTGGATTGTTATTGCTGACTTCTCACCAATTGAATAGAAAGATGCTCCCTCCGATTCATTTTATTTGTCGTTTTCTTTATTTCATATTAAGTGAATTTATAAGGCAATGCACATCTATTAAGAAAAATATTTAAGAATATAATTTGAATTATATTTTCCATGATTGTCTTTTGTGAAATCATAAATATAACTTTGCAAGTAGAGCAATTTATCTCCTAAAAAATATAAAACTTCATCAAAGGAAAGGGCAAATATGGGGGAAAAATCAAATATCCATCTTGAACTTTGAGCAATTCAATTATTTTGAACAATGAAAAAGCCTCAAAATTTCACTTAGGGTCTGTTTGGAGTAAACAAAGTATATTTAATTTTGTACATGATATTTTAAGAAAAAACATTAATTAGAGGAAAATTTGACTAGATTATGAATCATCTATTTTAAGCGAGCAATACAAGTAAAATTGATTGGAGGGAGTAGATGTATTAATTTATATTTTGAGATTATTTGACTATATTTTTCTTCTTAAAATCAAGGTATTCTTAGGTATCTCATTAAGACTTAAGCAATCTTTCTTCCAAAATATTGTTTCGAGACCTACAATCCTTACTAAATTCTTTTTGAAAAAATTCAACTCGCCCCACCTTGCACCTACATAAAAGCCAAATTAATTGGAGGAAAATGTGACTAAATTATGAATCATCTATTTTAAGTGAGGAATACAAGTAAAATAGATTGGAGGGAGTAGATGTATTAATTGAAATTTTGAGATTATTTGACTTAATTTTTCTTCTTAAAATCAAGGTATTCTTAGGTATCTCATTGAGACTTAAGATATCTTTCTTCCAAAATATTGTTTTGGGACCTACAATCCGTACTAAATTCTTTTTGAAATAATTCAACTAGCCCCACCTTGCACCTACATGAAAGACAAATCCGCCCACTCCCACGTCACCATTGCCATCCGAAGTCTTTTTATCATTTAAATGTAAGTGAATTGAACGGGGTCACAAATCTTCTTTTTCTTTCTTATCACTTAATTAGCTTGATTAAAACATTATTACAATCCACTTTTAATGATATTAAATGTAAGCTATCATGCTTCTATGTAAAAAAATAGATCAGCTCGAACTTCATAGTTTTGGAAAATTTATGTGTATTGAATATAGGTTGATTATTGGTTATTAATTATATTTGTACTACTTACTCGATACATAGGCCATCAATATAAAGTTGTTTCTTCTATATATATCTTTGATGCCTGAGTAATTAAACTGAAATTTTTATAAAAGACAGAAAAGTAATACAACAAAGAAGACATAATTAAGTTTCTAAACTAATACAACATTACTTTTATCATCAAGAGATATGAAAAATGATTTCTGTATTAGTATTGTTTTTCTTTATAAAAAAGTTAAAAGGGAAATTAAACTACCCACAAGATAGTGGGGTTTAACTTTTGGCTAAAGGGAATCATGGAGAGAAATTAGAAATGCACTCTAATCGCTATTTTTGTATATGTTGTAGTATTTTGCATCAAAAGAGAAACATATTTCCTAGGTACTCAAAATAAAAGATTCATAGTGCCATTCAATATTATGAATGAGAATTTTAAAATTATCTCGTTGTGGAATGATGTAAAAGATGTTCTGTTAAGAAACTTTTTAAACTTCATTGAAGTGAAAGGAAATTAGTAGTCAATAATCATTCATGACTATATAGCCAAGAGATAAAAATTAATGTCTAGGTCAAACTCTGCATTCCGGTGTTAGAGGCACCGACAAAATTTGATTCCGAGTATGTTTACCAAGAAAGTTGACCAAAGTCAAACCTTAAGGAAAACTTAAAGGCTAAAATGTCTAATTACAACGACTCAAAACGAAAGGATCAATCATCACACTTGACCGAAATTTTAACAACCCGCCTTAGAAGAACTAGAAATAGAAAGAACTAATTTGGAAAGAGCAAAATCTGAAATTTTGCAAGTTAAGCTTCAGTTATGAGTTTTGGGTCAACTTCAAACGAACATAACTTCCAGTACAGGATAAGTTATGTGGTCTATACGATATGAAATGAAAGGTCTTGGAATTCTCTTTCCAACCCCACTGAGTTTGCTAAGTGTTGAGCTTGTATTAGGGAGATATGCTCGTTTGAAGTTAGGCTGTCTATTTAAGGAAAGTTACCTAGATTTAAGAGGGGTATTTTGGTCTTTTCCTTACCTATCAGATTTATTTCATTTTTAGTAATTAATTAGGGGTATAAACTGAATTGGTTCAGTTTACACAATTACAATTCACGCTAGGGTTCTTAGAAAAGAGTTCAAGAAGAGAAAAGAGGAGAAATGCCAAAATTTCATCAAGTTCTTGAGGTTTCGTTGCGGATTTTGCCAAGGGTTGATCCCTAACGAGGTATGTGAGTTCACATAGTGTTGGGTTCTTTCTCCCAAGAACCAATCGTGTTATTTTTCAGTGTAATTTCATCCTAGAAAGTTGAAAGTTTGATGTTCTTGATTAGTGTTCTTGAATTTTCTTTCGTTCTTGAATTGGGATGAGATTGATGAGTTCTTGAGGAAATCGTGTTGATTTAAAGAGTTGTTTTTGGGCATATTCTTGTGAACATGAATTGGTAACTGAATCTAAAGAAAAATTGAGAAAAATAATTGAAGCTAGTTTAAGTAAGGTCAGAAAATGAGTTGAAAAATTCATCGGGAACACCTGGAGGAAGGCTGGCACGGCGCGCCCCAGATGCGCCAGAGGGGTTGGGGCGGCGTGCCAGAAGTGCTCCATTTTGGGGTCTCTAAAATTTAAGGGCTGGCGCCTTGCGCCAGGGTTGCCTGCCCTCACCAGTTTTCTGTCGTTTAGCCTGTCTGAGTCCTTCTAAAGTGTACTATCACTTCCTATCGATTCTAACTATTCTAAATGACTTCTAATCATCCATAAACATGAATCATAACCTTGAACCCACAAATTCAAATTCAAGGAAAGTTAAGAGCCAAGTCTAGAGAGTCCTTAGAGTCTTTCCAAAAGTCTTTTACAAATGTTTTAAACTTGTTTTAAGACTTGAGCATTGTGTTGAGTAAGAGTAATAATGAAGTTCATTTTCTTCAAAATATTATATGAGAATTATGTATTTCCAAAGAGTAAATGTTTTCACATTTAAACAAAAGAGGAAACACTGATTTCCAGGAGAGCTTTTGAGCTAGTTTTTGAGTAATAATCTCAAACCAAAAAAAGTGTTATGTTTTTAAACATATGAGCTAGTTACATTTTGGGAGTTGTATTGAGCACCAATATGGGGACGAGTTTGAGTTCATATAATTCAAAGTCTCCATAAAATACGTAGCCAACATAGGTAGAAAAGGGTCATACCTTTTAGATGATTCCTTAATGTTTTTTAGCATATACTAGTGGATCCACTTAGTAGTAGGTTCTATACCCCTACAAAGTATGGTACGACCCTAGTAGCGTGAGGCAAGACGATATATCATCACATAGCTCATAGTGATGGTTATCGGTTAGAGAATCTCCCCCAGAGTTACTTGTATTTTCATATATAAACCAAGTTGTTGTTGTATTTTTCAATACACTGAGTTGTTATCTACATGTTTTAAAGCTTTCCTTATTATTGCATTTATATTTCTACCTTATATTGAAATGAGTTGAGTTGAGTTGAGACGAGGTAAGTTTCTTCAGTTCCATTTTCAAGATTATGTCTTGCTTTAGAATTCCCCTCACATGCTCGTACATTAAATGTACTGACGCCGTTTGGCCTGCATTGTTTTATGATGAAGATAAAGGTAACTAGGATCGGCATCCAGTGCTTCGTTGAGCCAGTTGAGATTCAGAGTTATAGGTGAGCCTCCATGCTTTCAGACGACCCCTTTTATTTGCTTTATCATTTTAGTTATTAGGATGTCGTGGGTCTTGTCCCGACATCCATCTCAGTTATTAGAGGCTTCATAGATAGTTATATATTGTTAGTTCATAAGTCTTTTTTTCCATTTTCAGTTTTCAATGTTTAAAGACTTGAGTTGCCTCTTTGGCTAGTTAAATGTTTCATTTATAATATTACGAGTTTAGTACATGAATTTATCTCTTGCGTTATTTTAAATGTTCAGTAAAGTCTTCTGCTGAGTAGTAAGCTAGGCCAAGGGTTCGCTTGGGGCCAACAGTCATTCTCGAGTGCCGGCCACGTCCAGGGTGTAGGCTCGTGGTGTGACAAACTTATTATTAAAGAACAAAGTTCAAGAGTCCTAGGGTGTCTATGAAGCCGTGCTTGCAGAGTCCTAGTTATCGGTGTGAAGCACGCCGCATTTATAATTAGGAGGCTACAACATTTAGGAACTATCTCACTTATTTCATACTCATAATATGCGATAAAGTTTATCTCTAAAAAGTTTCTGCTAATTCGTGCTTGCGCGTATCTTTCAGTTCATGCCTCCACGAAGAGCTGTTGGAGGTCGCCCTGCTAGGAGGAATGTCGAGGAACAACGGGTACCTAATGCTCCAAAAGTGCAATCCTAAAGAGAGGTCACCAATGTTGAGTTTCAAAAAGCTATTCAGATGTTGAGTCATGTTGTGGACAATGAAGTTGGACAGAGAGAGAATAGATAGGAAGTGGATGATACTTCTAGGATCCATGAGTTCTTAAGGATGAATCCTCCAAGCTTCACCAGTTCAAGTGTCACTAAGGATCCGAAAAACTTTGTAAAGGAACTGTAGAAAGTGTTTGAGGTTAGGCATGTTGTCGATGCTGAGCGAGTGGAGCTAGCTACATACCAACTAAAGAGTGTTGCTAGGATTTGGTTTGACCAATGGAAGAAGGGTAGAGCTGAGAGTGAACTGACAGGGTTGTGTTCGAGAGTGCTTTCATGGGGCGTTTCTTTCCTCATGAACTAAGAGAAGAAAATGTATGAGAATTCCACACCCTTAAGTAGGAATGCATGAGTGTTCATGAGTACAGTCCTAAGTTCACCCAACTTTCCCACTATGGTGCAGAGATGGTTGCTAACATGAGGAGCAGGATGAGTCCGTTTGTTGCTGGGTTGTCTCGTTTGTCAAGTAAGGAGGGCAAGACAGCTATTCTGATAGGAGATATGGTCATAGCAAGGCTGATGATCAACATGCAACAAGTTGAGGAGGACAAGCTGAGGGATAGAGAAGAGTTTAGAAACAAAAAATCTAAGACAGAGAATGAGTCCGGGCAGCAATAGAGTAATGCGAACAAGTCTTCTTTCCAATAGAGACATAAGGAACATGCTCCATCATCTGCTAGTGCACCTGCACCAAGGAACATAGATGAGTTCAATAATCAGAATTCGTAAAATTTCAGAGCTAGACCTGCCTAGTCACAATGTAGTGTGGCACAAGAAGGTAATGGGACTTCTGCATGTGCTAAGTGTGGTAGGACCCACTCAGGAGTGTGTCGTGATGTCTCTAGTGGTTGGTTCAAGTGTGGTTAGAACGGTCATTTCATGAAATAGTGCCCTAAGAACAAACAAGGTATTCGAAATGGGAGCATCAGGATCCAATCTTCTTTAGTTTCTCCACTAGATAGAGCTGCATCTAGAGGAGCTACTTTAGGGGGGCAGGCGAAGGAGCAAACCGTCTATATGCTATTACTAGTCACCAAAAGAAAGAGGATTCACCAGATGTTGTCACTGGTATGATCAAAGTATTTAATTTTGATGTTTATGCTTTGCTAGATCCAGGGGTGATTCTATCTTTTGTGACTCTTTATGTTGTGAGGTGCTACTACTGGTGCGAGTCTAGTTGCTTATGGAGCTGAAGCGGCTGACCTACGAAGAGCGCACTCTCTGGACCAATAATCGAGCTCCCCATAGTCATAACAACCCTGTGGCTGTCTATTCTCCACTGGAGCCACTGGAGTAAGCTGGCCATATGGTTCTGGAACTGGAGTTGGGCCCTGTTGTTGCATACCCCCTATAACCCACCCTAAAATCTGGGTGGGCATCGCTTAAAGGTCCAGAGTGACAGCAGGTGCAGGTGGTGGCTGGGTTTGTCCTGGCCCCACCCGCTGAGGAGGAACATGATCTATTTGAGGCTCCGATTCTGGTTTCGGAGTCCTATCTCTTTCTATTGGTGCTGGAGCACTGCCTCGATCTCGGGGTCGACTTCATGAAAAGGTTCATTTTTCCTCCCAGAACTTGTCTAAAAAAATGGAACACAATTCGGGGCTCAGAACAGCCCGAAAGCAGCCCATGCATTTAAATCACCATTAAAACTAAAGAAGGAGAGAGGACAACAACCAAAACTGGAAAATTACCTCAAACGGAGGTCCCCTGATATTCTCAGAGACTCCAATGCGTTGCCATGCCAATTACGAGCAACCTTGCCTTTGAATCACCCAAAATAGAGCTAAAATGAGAGAGAAGTCGCGCTTAGAAATTCTGGGTTGAATGCTGATTTTTGGCTTTAAATAATGGCAGATCTTGTCGCTAAAATGACGTCTGGTCGCTTAAAAGATACATTTTGGTCACTAAAAGTCTACATTTTCCAAAGTTTCTGAGCAAAACCTCGAGATTCGTTCGGGACCCAATACAAACAAATAAACTAGATATGCTACCCCACTAAATTCGACATTTCAGACTCATGAATTTTTTTTTGCATTTCCGTAAAAAGATTGTTATGAAAGAAATACCCCCTCGGGACCCATTAGGCCTAAAACTCAATTTTTCGCCTAAACACCCAAAAATAAAAAAGAAGATCTCAAGACCAAAACGAAAGGTCCTACTAAACAAAATTCAACATTCTGGTGCCAATAGTGTTGATGGAATATTCATACGACAATTAATTCTCCTAATGTTGACCAAAGTAAACTCTAGGCCTTTAAGCTTTCCAACATCTCATCTAAGTGTTCAAACTCATGCCGGAAGCCTTAGGACTCGAACTAAATGTCCTTCTAGACCAAACTCAATGTTTCGGAGCGAACCGCACTAATAGAATTTCAATTCGAGCACATTTACCAATAATTTTGACCAATGTCAAACATAGGCCTAAGCTTAAAAGCTAAAATGCCTAATGGCACAAACTCGCGCCGAAAGCCTCGGAATTTGAGCTGACAGTAACACTAGCCTAAAATGACCATTTCAGAGCTGATGGAACCGTTATAATTCTATTCTAAGGTTGCTTACCTAACATTTTGACTAGAGTTAACTATTCAAGTTTCAAAAGCTCCAAAATAAGGGAATGGGCATAAACCCAAAGGAATGACAAGGTGACTGAACAATTCCAGCAAGTCATAAATGACATGGGGTCACTATAGGAATGTTCTAAATGATGAAAAGAAGACATTAAGGAAAATATGACATGGATAGTCATTACAATGTGAGGTCAAGGATCAACCACCAACAACCAAAGTTGAGCATGCCCATCTTAATGAACTCAATCTTGACCTCACCCTTGCCTTGCTGGGGAACATGTGAAATAGTACCATATGCATCACATTTCATAGAATAAATAGTTTAATATTAGTTGTTTGATATTTATAAGCAATTTTTTTCTCATATCTTGTGTGATGATAGAAGTAATGTAGTATTAGTTTAGAAACTCAATTATATCTTCATCATTTTATCATTTTTATGTCTTTTATTTCCTTTATTGAATTTATTTGTCTAAATATAAAAATTATCTTTCAAATAACTTAAAGATTGTATGTCCAAATTCACAATTAAAATAAAAAAATGAACTCTCAAAATTAGAACTATATAAAATAAATTGAGACCGTCAAAGTACAAGTTATCACTATAAAGTCTGAGAAATTTGTAGTTAAAAATCAAATTGCACTACTTGACGAAGAAAACGTTGGTGGTTTTTATTATATACCAATAGTAAATTCTCGTGTCATTTTGTTATATTAGTGTTTCTAACTTAGATGATAGTGTATCTACGTGATTCATTTTTTTTTCACTTACACTATTTCCTCTAATTCATATTAACTGAATTTCTAAGGCAATGCATACTCAGTAGGAAAAATATTTAAGGACATAATTTAAATCATATTTTACACAATTTCTTTTTGTGAAATCATAAATCTAACTTTGTAAGTAGTGCAATTTATCTCCTAAAAAATATAAAATGTCACTAACGGAAAGAGAAAATATGAAAAAATTCAAACATCCATCTTGAACTTTGAATAATTCAATTATTTTGAGAAATGAAAAAAGGCTTAAAAATTCACTAAATATGGACTAAAGAGAGTATATTTTATTTTGTACATGATTTTTTAAGAAAATACTTTAATTAGAGGAAATTTTGACTAACATATAATGTATTTATTATATAAATTATGATTAAGAATTTACTGTGATAAATTAAATATTGTCATCAAATTTAATTTATGTCATATGTCATTAATCCTTGCAAAAAATAGGAAAAACAGAGAAAAGAGAACTCGAAGTTTACACGATAATTACACCACATGTTGCCTTACTTATTTTTATAAAAAAATCATTGTTACTAAAGTTTATATATGTTGTAGCTAAATCAATAAATTTCCTTTTTAGTAATTCACTTACTTCTGAGTATTGTTGATTGGTTATTGAGTTATGATTAATGAAAATATTCTTTTTGATAAGTAAACTTAGTGGACCATGAGAGAATTTTCCTAATCAAAATTCACGTAATCTTAACTTTTAGCTAACTAGTTAATAGTTTTGACTATATAGATTGTTAGTAAATAATCCAATAATTATTTTTTCAACTGTAGTTAATAATTAGTTGACCAAATTAAATGTATATCTTTGAGAAACTTCTATATAAATCACTCTTCTTCTTCTTTTTTCACTCACAGAGTCATCTCTATATATAAAAAATTCCTTCTGTTAGTTATTCTTTGTTTAGAAGCAGTCAGGAATCCTCTTTTTTTGTCCTTTCCTTTTTTCTCTTCTCTTTTTGTTTGTTCTTCTCTAGAATCTAGAATCTTGAATTCTCTCGACCTGTCCAATTTCGAACTTCAAGCCATGATCAATGACCACCATTGGTGCATTCACAGGCATAGTGACCGTCCTCGCTGCACTTGTAACAACCGCCTCCACCATCTCGACCACCACCACCAAGGCCACCACCACCAGAGTATCTACTGTTGGGTTTAAAGGTGTGAACATGAGATGAAAGGTTATGTCCTTTCTAAAGGGTTGTGACCGTTTGAAAGGTTGTGCCTTTTCCAAAGTGTTGTGACCTTTTTGAAAGATTGTCTTCTTTCAAAAGAGTTGTGACCTTTATCCTTTGTTGGCTATAAATAGAGATGATTTCTCTCATTTTTCTATAATGAATTCTTCCCTTCTTTTGCATACATTTTTTACAACATAAAATCGATTGATCGTGTCCGTGTGTGATTCATTGATGTCATTTTGAGTTCGTTGAAATTATCAAAGTTTGAGGTATCGCTGCTTCTTTAATGGTTTATCCATTTTATCTTGGAGGAATTAATCTGCAAGCTCGGGTACTTGAGGGGATTAAATTTCTTATGGACACACAATGTGTTTTGTGGACTCAAATAGTTCTTTGTTTTTTTCTTTTCATCTTTTGTTATGTCTGGTTTGCTAATCTAAATACAGGAGATAACAAGCTTAAGAAATTTAAAGTGATAGTATTTTCTGTGGTAAGGAAATCACTTTGATTTTTTGTGTTCGTTTTGTTGGAAAAAAAAGAAGAAGAAAAAGAGAATTATTTTATCATATGATAAAAGAGATTTGAGATGAATAAGTACTACTTTAATATGTTCGAGTATATTTTCTTTAGTAAGTATTCCTCTAATGGGTAAGGTTATTTTTATTTTCTTCTCAAATGCATTCAAGCATTGCACCCCTTCAATTTTCTTTTCAATAAGAAAAGTTATTTTGTGCATAAAGGCTAAGATGAGGACCTTAAATTTTCCCTCCTATATTCTTGGTTTTATATAACTATGAGAATAAGTAATGAACAAATGTTGTTTCCTAACAATATTTGAACACGAGTTTAGTTTCTTTTTGAAATTAAATGTCTTCTTGAGGAAAATAGGAATATGATGGAAACCGATAAAAGAATAAAAATAGCAAGAAAAGTGACTTGCATGAAATCATTGCTGACAGATAGAATATGATTCAATGAGAGTAAAAATCAGGTTCTATCTTTATTTCCCTTGATTATTTTTTTTCTATCCTTTATAAGTTATGAGATTCATTTCATAAATGTTAGGATAGATGGTCATTATTTGATAATCTTAGAATATATCTTTATTATTAATAATATGTATTATGCTTAGAGGAGGAAAAAAAAAACTTTTGTAGTTTTCTACACCATGTGAAATTTGATTGTGCCTGACTTTTGGAGACTAAAATCTTCTGATTTTTACTCCTTTTGTCTGAAGAATATAAGAACTTCACGAACAAATCAGATTGTGCATTGGTTTGAAGAATAAAGAAACTTCACAAATCTGTTAAATACTCTGTTTGAATGAATATTCTAACTTGAAGAGTACAAAATCTTCGTTAGGAATATTAAGGCTAAATGATTTGAAATCTTCATTGTTAGCTAGAAACAATGTTGTATTTGAGGTTTTTGGAGACTAAAACCTTTTGGTTTACTACTTTGTCTGAATGTGAAACTGATTCGAATAATATAAACACTTCATAAGAATTCAAGGTTCATTCGGTTAACGATTAGAAGAATATAAAAAATTTCATTGTTAAACTAGAAACAAGTTGTATAAAGATTGAATCTTTATTGTTAGTATTCTAAATATTAAGTGGTCTGTCTAATTGTGACAGAAAGGAAAAAAAATACTAATGACATAAAATTAGTGATTTTTGTGCCTGCAATGAGTGTTTCTATGGATTAAATCTCTAAAACAAGGCTTCGTGTTGCCAATGTGTATTTTGATGGTATACAATTTGAAAGCATGAAAATAAATATGTGGAAAATAATTTCAAATACTTGAAAAATATTTTTGAGAACATATTTAAACTGTGGGGGGTTCTTTCCTTATGATAAAGACAAAATTAGAATAACTATCTAATTTAAATTTGAAAGTACAAGATATGAAATTTAATGACATTCTTGTATTATGACCCACAAAATTCTTGGATTATATTTGATGTTGTGGTCATTGAGTCTTTCTTTACTAGTATATGATATGACTAGTATAAAACCACAAAATTATATTACTCGTTCAAAAGAATTGGATTCTTTGATGAAAAAGTGTCACTTAAAATATTGTGATTTTTCATGAAAAGATATGTCTATTAAGATAAATTTATTTGTATAGACATCAATATTGGTGAAAAGTAATCTGTTATGTTTGTGTTATTAAACAAACATTTGGGTCATATTGCCCTTATTGGACCTATAAGACTATGGTCATGGTAATTCTATAACAAATTGAATGTTATGGAAAGGTCCTTCTAAAAAGGACATCTAGCAAGGTGTTGATTCTAAAACCGTGTCTGCATTTGACAATGTTATAAAAAGTAAAGAACAAAATATTTGTAAGAAAAAGTTACCTCACAAAAGGTCTTTCTAAACTCAGTATTTCTGTCTGTTCTTACTTTCTTGAATCAAACTGTATGTGACATGAACGCTTGGGACATATCAATTACAAAACCTTGCAAAAATTGATCAATTTAGAAGTTTTGCCTAATTTCTAGTGCAATAAATCAAAATGTCAAGTATGTGTTGTTGAAAGGAATTTTAATCCCTTCGAATTGATTTGCACTGACATTTGTGGTATGAAGTCAAGACCATTTCGTGGTGGGAAAAAGTGTTTCACAAATTTTATTGACAATTGCACTAGACAATGTTATGTCTATATGCTGAATGGTAAGGATGAAGCGGTAGAAACATCTAGGCAATATAAAACTTAAGTTGAAAATCATTGTCATGATTAGAAGTGGTAGATGTGGAGAATAGGAATCTTCTTTTGCAGAAATATATTCGGAAAATGGAATCATCCATCAAATTACTGCACATACTCACCTCAATCTAATGAAATTGTTGATAGAAAAAAATGAACTTTAAAGTAAATGTTGAATGTCCTACATATAAGTTCAGGTTTACCACAAATTTGTGGGGGGTGCTATCATTATAGCAAACAAACAACAAAAAGTTTGTATGTTCAGAAAGAGAGAAACAAAAACTATTCTCAAACGGGTCAAAATAGGCCCTTAGATTTTGGATTGTATGTTCATTGGATACGCTACATATAGTGAAACATGTTGATCTTCCTCGAGGAAATAAACCTTTGGGTTCAAAGTGGATCTACAAAAGGAAAAAGAAAGTTTATGAAACTATTGACAAATACAAATCAAGACTTGTTGTCATAGGCTTTAGACAATAAGAAAACCTTGATTATTTTGACACATAATAACCACTAACTAGGATTACATCAATTCAGATGTTAATTGCGCTAGTTGTGGTATATGACCTTCAAATTTTCAAAATGAATGTGAAAACATTTTTTAAAAAATGGATAATTGGAGGAAGAAATTTACGTGGAATAACCCGAGGGCTTTGTGGTGTCACTTTATGGACTAAAAACAAGCGTCCAAATAATGACATGCGAAGTTTCACCAAAGTATGTTGGCAAATGAATACAACATTAATGAATGTGATAAAAAATTTTACATTAAATACACTCCAAATCACAAGGTCATTGTTTGTTTTTATGCTGATGACATGTTAATCATCAAAAGAGACATTTCTGACATAAATGCTACTAAGCATATGCTAGAAAGTAACTTCGATATTAAAGACATTGAAGTTATTGATGTGATTAAAAAGGTACTTGAAAAGTTCAAGTATTTGAATTTCAATATTGTCAAGACCCCAATAAATGTGAGCTTTGTACTTCAAAAGAATGAAGACAAAAGTGACTCACAATTGGATTATGCTAGAGTATTGAGAAGTATGATATATATCAAGAAGTGTACACGGTCAAATATATCATGTGCTATTAGTAAACTGAGTCGGCTCGCAAGTTATCTCAATCAAACTCATTCGATGACAATGAAAAGAGTTTTGGAGAATTTAAAACATACTTAAAAACTATTTGTTTGCATTATAACTAATATTAAACAATATTGGAATAATATAGTGATGCAAATTGAATCATCGGGTCAAATGTAGTGTAATCCATGAGTGGATATGTATTACTCTCTGTGGAGAGCAAAATCTTGGAAATCTTCCAAACAGAAATTTATCGCTTGCTCTAGTGTGAAATTTGAGCTTATCACTCTAGATAAGGCTGGTGAAGAAGTTGAATGACTCCGAAATTTCTTGAAAGATTTTTGGCCCAAACCTTTAGCTCCAGTATGCATACACTGTGAGAGTTAATTTCCAATATGTAGGGCAGGGAGCATGCTGTATAACGGAAAGTGTCATCATATATGACGTAGACATAATATCGTTAGAGAGCTACTCTCTAATGGAATTATCATAATTGACTATGTAAGGTCAAAGGATAATGTGTCAGATCTACTTACAAAAGGCCTAACTAGAGAGGGAGTTTATAGATTATCAAAGGGAATGGGACTATGGCCAAGGACAAGTCATTGTGGCGGTAACTCTACCTAGAAGACTGGAGATCCCAAGATCTAGGTTCAAAGGGATTAAACAAAGCCATTGATGACGGTTCAACATTTTCAAAATATCTTTTATGGTCCATTCTCATGATAAGACAATGTTTAGTAACAATGATAAAGGCATTAAGACTTTTTAATGGTTTCTAAGTTTGATACATGGTATATCAAATAGTGTATCTACAGGATAACACATTTAGATATCACCTATGTATGTGTGAAGTGTAAGCCGCTTCAAGGAGAATTCTGGTAAGGCCAGTTCTCACGCACTTATAAACCAAGACGTGTTCATGGATCAAACGAACAAAACAATGAGAACCAAAAATAGCTCAAGGGTTGATTGTTTGACTTATGTTTTCTAGGTATACACCAAAGCCTGCCGGTTTAAAGATATCAAATCTACCGATTGACTGAGTATGTCTGATATATGTTTACTATGGAAAGTTCAAAGGGAAATCCCCTTATCCAGATGCAATCAATCCTTACTTATGAATCACACAGTTTTTCATGCTTATGTTTTAACAATAGTCATTCCCTAATCATGTGGGGGATTGTTGGGTTTTAAAGGTGTGAACAGGAAATGAAAGGCTGTGTCCTTTCTAAAGGGTTGTGACTGTATGAAAGGTTGTGCCTTTTCCAAAGTGTTGTGACCTTTCTGAAAGATTGTCTTATTTCCAAAGAGTTGTGACCTTTACTCTTTGTTGGCTATAAATAGAGAGGATTTCTCTCATTTTCCTACAATGAATTCTTCCCTTCTTTTGCATACATTTCTTACAAAATAAAATTGATTGATCATGTTTGTGTGTGTGATTCGTTGCCGTCATTTTGAGTTCGTTGAAATTATCGAAGTTTGAGTTATCACTACTTCTTTAATGGTTTATCCATTTTATCTTGGGAGGAATTAATGTGCAACCTCGGGTACTTGAGGGGGATTAAATTTCTTAAGGAAACACAATGGGTTTTGTGGACTCGAATAGTTCTTTATTTTATCTTTTCATCTTTTATTATGTCTGGTTTGCTAATATGAATACATGAGATAGCATCTACTACCTCCGACACCATAGCTTTCACTCTGGGTACACTCCCTAGCCACTTTGCCAGGGAGTGTACCTAGAGTAAAGGCAATAGAAGTGGAGTAGTAGATACTTTGGCGGTGGTGGTCGAGCGGTGCTGGCCATGGTGGTTGTGGTCGAGGTGGTGGTGGCGGTTTCTACAAGTGTGGTGAAAATGATAACTATGCCTGTGAATGCTCCAATTGTCTCTAGCTTGGTACCTTTGACATGAAAGAAGAAGCACCAAGGGCTTATGATAAGGCATTGAGGATGTATCGCGGCCTTAAAGTCAAACTTAATTTTCCGACATGAAATGAGGATTATCTAGAAAACCGTTAATAAAAATGATGAGCATGTCCATCATGAACTCAATTTAAAGAAACTATACGGCTCATCAAATATCGATTGCAGTTATGAAAAGAAACAGATTAATTTTCATTTTTGAATATTAGAAGAACAAACAAATACATGAAACTTAATTATGTCTTGTTCGTTGTATATATCATATTTCTGTCTTTTTTTTCTCCTTTATAGAATTCAGTTGAATGAATTTTTATTTGGTTGTATTGTTTATGTTCCATGTTAATTCATCTTATGTGCTCATTTTCTATTTTTGTTGCTTTCTATGTTTTGATATGAGATTTAGGCGGGGGATCATGGGTTCGGACGAACCCAATAGCTTTTTCGTAGACTCTATATTTGTACTAAAAATTAATTAAATAAGTATGTATATTAATTTCTGAACCCCTACCAAAATTGATTGACAATTTTTAACGAAATTTAGAACCCCTTGAACTCTTAATACTGGCTTCGCCTCTGAATTTGATTATTATATATCTCATGTAATTAGTATAATCTTGATTCTTTAGTAGTCATGTTGAAATCTTCTACTTTTTAAAATTTCCTTGAACATTGTTCAAAAAATTGGAATTTTTTTTAAAAAAAAAGTAGTTTAAGCCACATTATTTTTTATTTTCCATTACTAGTTTAATTGACTTCACCGTGATTTTCAGTTCCAAAGGATGAATATATGTCATATCTTAAAAAGGAACTATAAAGAAGTAAGTATGATTAGAACTAACTTTATTTAGTTTTAACCTATCAAATACAAAATGCTAATAAAATTCAATATTTGTAAATGGATTGGTGAAACCCAAAAAATCTTAAAACATTTATTAGGGTCACCTTATTTTTCTCGACTTGAGTAAACATTTAAAAAATAAGATGGAAAAATAGCAAAGAAAAAAGATATTAACTTTCCTTTATTTGTTGAGGGTGGGTGGGGCATGACCCTTTGGGAAAATAAAAAATAATAATAAAATATGCAATTTTATAATGACAATCATGTACTAAAAGATAAAAATTAAATGTGACTCTATCATTCATACCTTGTATAATAAAACATAAAATATTGCTTAACTAAGAGTGAATTTGTTTCAAGGGCTCAATTTTTTTGTTTGTTTGCTTAGAAAATAAGTCCCTTGAGAAATGGCTATATAAACCAGTCTCCGTCTTTCTTTTTCACTCGCTCAGTCTTTCTTATATAAAAAATATTTCTTCTATATTTTCGTATGGTAGAGAGAGAAAATGGTGTTGTAGTTATGGTGACAGTGTCGATAACCCCCATTGAGGTTCAATATAGGGGTGTGAGGAAGAGGCAAAAGGGGAAGTATGGAGCTGATATTACAAACCCCATCCAAATGGTACGGGCTTGACTTGGGACCTTTGATACGAAAGAAGAAGAAACAATGTCATACAATAAGATGGGGAGAATGTATCCCGACCCTAAAACTAAACTTAATGTACCGAAAACTTTTGGGCCGGAAAACTTTTTTGTAGTAACTTGGAATTTCCCAACCTAGTCTAGATTTGAAGAAATCGGAGTCTGTAAGGTCTAGGGAAATCTGATAACAAATGGGAGATCTAATTATGATTTTGATCATATAGGTAGATAGCTAAGATGTTAAGGAACCTATACGACTTTACGGAATTGAATTCGAGTGAGTAGAACTCCCGAAACTGATCTTAGCGTGAACGGGTATTTTCTGAGTGTCATGGGATGAAGATGTCTTGTGAAATCAGTGAGGTCACAGAGGTAGTGGAAATGGTAACGCATGCAGAGGTACAGTGCAGCGAGGAAGGAAAGTCGTCCATCATGATGACATGGCTTAGTGTTATGCCTTTCCGGGCAAGATAGAGGCGGAGGCGTCTGACACAGTGATAACATGTACTATTCTTGTCTGTGACTAGATGACAAATGTGTTTTTTGATCCGGGTTCTACTTATTCTTATGTGTCCGTGCAATTTTCCTCAAAATTTGCTATTGTTTGTGAAATACTTGATGCCCCCATCCATGTTTCTACCCCAGTTTGAGAGTTTGTCATAGTTACCCATGTCATCGTGCTTGTCCTATTTGTTTATGGGTTTTCAGACTTGGGCTGATTTGGTGATTTTGGATATGACTGACTTTGATATAATCTTAGGCATGACTTGGTTGTCCCTCTATTATGTTGTGCTCAATTGTAACACTAAGTCTGTGACTCTAGAGATTCCGAGTAGGAAAAAGTTAGAGTGGGACCGGTGTACAAGCCTAAGCTAGCTAAGATCATATCCTCTATTCAGGCTAGGAAACTGTTAGTGCAGGGTTTTTTGGCTTATTTTGCTCATATTCGTGATGTTGGGGTTGAATCCTCCTCTATTAAGTCTATTTATGTGGTGTCAGAATTTAGAGAAGTGTTTCATACAGATTTTCCTGGTATGCCTCCAGATAGAGATATAGATTTCTGCATTGATTTGGAACATGGTACCCGTCCCACTTCTATCCCTCCATATCGCATGACTCCGATAGAATTGAGAGAGCTTAAGATTGAAATCCAAGAACTTCTTGATAAAGGTTTTATCAGTCCTAGTGCTTCCCCGTGGGGTGCTCCCATAATATTTGTTAAGAAAAAGGATAGTAGTATAAGGATGTGTATAGATTACCAACAATTGAATAGGGTCACCATTAAAAAAATGTACCCATTTCCTTGAATAGATAATCTTTTTGACCAGTTGCAAGGTGCATCAGTTTTCTCTAAG
The DNA here is from genome assembly GCA_029007595.1 of Solanum commersonii. Taxonomy (NCBI): domain Eukaryota; kingdom Viridiplantae; phylum Streptophyta; class Magnoliopsida; order Solanales; family Solanaceae; genus Solanum; species Solanum commersonii. The sequence continues at coordinate 651,011 of JAJTWQ010000038.1, forward strand.
AATTATCTAAGGTCTGGTTACCATCAGTTAAAGATTAGGCATGAGGATGTTCCCAAGACGGTGTTTAGAACCCGCTATGGGCACTACGAGTTTCTAGTAATATCCTATGGGTTGAGTAATGTGCCTACAACTTTTATGAGTTTGATGAATGGTGTGTTCAACCAATTTATTGATTCGTTTGTTATAGTCTTTATTGATGATATTTTGGTTTATTCGAAAAATGAGGAAGAGCATGCCGACCACCTTCATATTGTTCTTGGGAAACAAAAGTTGTATGTAAAATTTTCTAAGTATGAATTTTAGTTGACTTCGGTTGCCTTTTTGGGGCATGTAGTTTCAATAGAAGGGGTAATGGTAGATCTCAAAAAGATTGATGCGATTAAGAATTGCGTTCGGCCTATCTCTATGACTAAAGTTAGAAGTTTTGTGGGGCTCGCTAGTTACTATCGTTTATTTGTGAAGAACTTTTCTTCTATTGCCACACATCTTACAAGGTTGACCAAGAAAGATGTACCCTTTGAGTGGACTGACAAGTGTGATGAGAGCTTTCAAAATCTCAAGACTCTTTTGACCACAACGCCTATTCTAGCACTATCGATGGAAGGTAAGGATTTTGTTGTTTATTGTGATGCTTCCAATTTGGGTTTGGCTACTATGTTAATGCAAGATAAGAATGTTATAACTTATGCATCGCGGCAGTTGAAGGTGCATGAGAGGAATTACCCAACACATGATTTAGAGTTGGCAACGGTAGTGTTTGCTCTTAAGATCTGGCGACATTACCTATATGGTGTCAAGTGTGAGGTATTTACTGATCATCGTAGTTTGCAGCATGTGTTTACTCAAAGGATCTAAATCCAAGACAGCGAAGGTGGATGGAGTTACTCAAGTTTTATGATGTGACCATCTAGTATCATCTGGGCAAGGCTAATGTGGTGGAAGACAAGCTAAGTCGGCAGTCAGTGAGCATGGGTAGTCTAGCTTGCTTGAGTGTATCAAAGCGACCTTTGGCTAAGGAAATTCAAACCTTGGAGTCTAAGTTCATGCAGTTGGGCATCTCAGAGAAAGGTGGGGTGTTAGCTAGCATTGAAGTAAGCTACACATTCATCGAGGAGATCAAGGCCAAAAAGTTTGAGGATGACAATTTGAATGAGCTTAGAAAGAAGACATCATCTGGTAAGGCACAAGAGACCACTCTTGATGCGGGAGGTGTGCTAAGTTTTAAAGAGAGGATTTGTGTTCCTCAAGTAGACGACTTGATTAAGAGATTGTTGATAAAATCTCGTGATTCGCAGTATTCTATTCATTCGAGTTTGGCTAATATGGACAAAGATTTGAAGAAATTTTATTGGTGGCCTTGCATGACGGAGGATATAGCGGAGTTTGTGGCTAAGTGTCAAATTTTCCAACAAGTGAAGTACGAACATCAAAGGCCTGCAGGTTTGCTTCAAAGAATGTCAATTCCGAAATGGTAGTGGGAAAGGACAGCTATGGACTTCATGGTTGGTCTTCCCAAGACTTTTGGAAAGTTCATTCTATTTGGGTAGTGTTTGACCAATTGACTAAGTCATCCCATTTTATTCCCATCAGACTAAATTATAATGCTCAACAATTGGCTAAGGTTTATGTCAAAGAGATAGTGAGGTTGCACAGAAGGCCCTTTCCTATCATCTCAGACCATAGTAGGTATTTTACCTCCAAGTTTCGGAGGAAGTTACATGATGAATTGGGCACACAACTCACTTTTAGTACAACTTTCCATCCACAGAGGGATGAACAGTCAGAGAGGACTATTCAAGTGTTTAAAGACATGTTGAGGGAATGTGTGATTGACTTTGAAGGGCATTGGGATAAGTTCCTACCATTGTGTGAGTTCTCCTATAATAATAGTTATCACTCCAACATAGATATGGTACCGTTTGAGGCGCTCTATGAAAGGGGATGTAGATCACTCATAGAAAGGTTTGAGGCTGGAGATGTAAAACCTATGGGGGTTGACTTAGTGAAGGATGCTCAAGATAAAGTGAGGAGTATTCAAGGTAAGCTTTTAGCAGCCCAGAGTAGACATAAAAAGTATGCAGAGAATAAGGTAAGAGATATGGCATTTTAGACTGGTGAGAAAGTTCCTCTTATGGTATCACCCATGAAAGGGGTAATGAGATTCGGCAAGAAGGGCAAGCTTAGTCCTAGATACATTGGTCCATTTGAGATTCTTGACTATGTAGGGCCACTGCGTAAAGGTTGGTTTTACCACCTAACTTATTTGGAGTCCATTAGGTATTTCATGTGTCTATGTTGAAGAGATATCATGGTGACAGGGATAACATCATTAAGTGGGACTCAGTGTTGTTAGACAAAGACCTCTAATATGAGAAGAAACCGGTCGTAATTCTTGATCGTGATGTGCGCAAGCAGAGGACCAAAGAGATTAAGTACGTGAAGGTACAATGGAAGCATCATCCAGTTGAGGAAGCTACTTAGAAAACCGAGAAGGACATGCAAGACAAGTATCCCCAATTGTTCGTCGATTCAGGTACTACTCTATTCTTTCTTTAGCCTATTTTTTCCTAAGTTTTTCACTCGAGAACGGGTGATGGGTAAATTAGTATCTATTGTAACAAATGATTTCCATCATTATAGAAAAGCCAACGGGAAATTTTTTTGGGCTGGAAAACTTTTTCTTAGTAACTTGGAATTTTCCAACCTAGTTACATTTGGACGAAATCAAAGTCAGTAAGGTCTAGGGAAATCTAGTAACAAATGGGAGATCTAATAATTATTTTGATCACATAAGTAGATAGCTAATACGTTAAGGTCGAATTCAGGTAAGTAGAACTCCCGAAACTGATCTTAGCATGAATAGGTATTTTCTGAGTGTCATGGGATGAAGGTGTGTTCTGAAATGGGGGTTTGAAATTCTTAAATTTGCTCATTGTTTCCGTGCAAGCCGCAAAGGTGGGATTTTCCCATCAGGGCGGGGCTGCTATAGGGGGTGAGGACCGCTCTGGCGGGACAAATGCGACTTAAGTCGTAAATAAACCCCAAAAATGTTTTATTTTGCACTTCTTGACCTTGAGAGCTAAGGAACGACCCCATGTGTTTTCTTGACAGTTTTCCACCATTCTTGAGGATGAAGGTAAGGTTTTCACTTCTCGAATCTATTTTTTGATCTGTAGAACTTAGTTTCTTGGGTAATTATTGATAGGGAGGGTTTTGGTCTGAGATTTATGGTGGAAAAAGCCATAATCTGGGTATTGGGATCATGAGTTTGATCTAAGGTTGATAGTTTTGATTTTAATTGAGGTAATTAGGCATCGTTTATTGATCCTCGCATTATATTGATTGTTTGTAGACCAAGAACAAGCGAAAAGAATCCGAAAAGGGAAGAATCAAGATTCTTAGGAGATTCAAGCTTTGTTCGAGGTAGGTGATGGTTGTGATTTCATGTTGGTGTGATATATATTTGTAATTACTTCATTATAATGCATGTATGTATGCGAATGTTTGCATTATTGATCACACTTTTCGTAAATGAGGATGATTGAATAATTGTATGCCATGAATCAGGACTTGATTGTATGATTATGAGAATGCACATTGTGATTATGATTGTGGTTTGTTGAATGGATTGGGTGGTACGTTCCGACACACTAACTTGGATCGGGTGCCACGTTTCGGCGCATATATGGGATCGGGTGTCATGTCTGGCACACTAACTTTGATCGAGTACCACACACCGATACACTAACAATTTGGGTATGGTTTCCATGAGAGGACTAATGACATATCTGTATATCCTTGAGATTGTGAAATTGTACGTTATTCGTAAGTGATAATTGATATTTTATATGTTCGGTATATGCATGTTTATTATTGTTGTAATGACTTATATATGTTTCGCCTATTGGGATAGCCTCATAATCCTACCAGTACACTGTGGTTGTGTACTGATATTGCACTCACTACATAAAAAGTGATTATTAACGGCAATTAATTCTTAATTGCTGCTAAAAATGTATCTTTAGCGGCAATTAACACTCTTTGTATATGTCCCTAAATTCTTTAGCGACATTGGTTCTAATGACACTTAACTAATGCCGGTAAAGCCTTTAGCACTCTTTATTAATGTCAATATTTATTGCCGCTAAAAGTTGTTTTTTTTAGTGACTTGCTCTTTCTTAGTTGAGTACAAGGCATCTTCAGGCGGCTACTAACAGACCTCGTTTAGAATATTAGTGGTCAACTCAAATTCAAGGGTGAGCCAGTTCTTCCGTGCTGCCACGAGTTCTCTTTTTGTTTATGTCCACTTCTTTAGACTTAGAATAGTACTTTAGATTTTCTTATGTTTAATTGGGTTGTACCCATTTTCTTAAACTTATGATCCTTGTTAGAGTTTTGGTACATTGACTTTCAGGTTCTAGACATTATTTTCGCATTTGGTTGTTAGACTTTATCGGAGTTTATGGGAACTCCCTATTTTTTCTTTAGCATTTAAACCTGCTTCCGTATCTTTAAATGCCTTAGTTTTGATTAAGTTTTGTAGTTCTTGGTTAGCTAATTAGTATTAATGGTTCTCCCACCAGAGGGTTAGTGTGGTGCCAATCATGATGATCTGGGTCACGTCAGGGATATTCTTGTCCCTTTAAAATATTAACCTTAAAGATTAGATTGACGCAGAATAAAAATAAAAATAATTCATTGTGTAAAAATGAAGGATAAAATTCTTATTCTTCACTTTTACCCGATGAATTCTTTATTTTATTTTATATTTTATATTTTATGTTATTTTAAAAAAAGTAAATCAAAAGACATACTAAGTATTGATATAATTATATATAATATTATTATTTTAATATAATTAAAAATATCAATCAAAATAAACAATTCATTCCACAAATTAAAATATAACATAATAGTATATGAAACGTAAAAGGGAAAAAATCTGGTGTGTAAAAATGAAGAATAAGAATTTAATTGTGTTATTTTGATATAAGAATTTTAAGATTTTTTTTTTATATACAAAAAATTTTTATTTTATTTTCTAGACTTAAATATATGGGATGACCCAATATTAAGATTTTTTTAAAAATAAAAATTATATTTTAGAACAAATAAAAGAATAAATTAATTAGTAAAGAAATCAATTTAATTAAATTGGGGTTAAGGGTATTTTTAGAACAAAAGATGGAAGGAGGGGTATGTTTGAACCAAAAACAAAGGAAAGGGGTATTTTTAGACCAAAAGATTAAAGGACGGTATTTTTGAGCCATTTCCAATAGGTTAGAGGTATAATATGTAATTGTGCCAACTACAATGAGAATTTTATTGTGTTATTTTGATATAAGAATTTTAAGATTTTTATACAAAAAATTTGTTATTTTATTTTCTAGACTAAAATATATGGGATGACCCAATATTAAGATTTTTTTTAAAATAAAAATTATATTTTAGAACAAATAAAAGAATAAACTAATTAGTAAAGAAATCAATTTTATTAAATTGGGGTTAACGATATTCTTAGACCAAAAGATGGAAGGAGGGGTATCTTTGAACCAAAAATAAAGGAAAGGGTATTTTTAGACAAAAAGATTAAAGGATGGTATTTTTGAGCCATTTCCAAAAGGTTAGAGGTATAATATGTAATTGTGCCAACTACAGTAACATTTATACTTATTGTGCATGCTAGTTTTACGGCACATGCATATCTTATATATAGTATACGATGTTGTAAATAGAATTAATATTACTAAATTAAAGCTTTTTAGTAAATAATTATAATTTAAAAAACATAGGACCAGTGCTTTTAAATGATTAATAAAGATTGTCATAGGGTTACTTGTATTTAGAGATCAAAATGACCACATATTATTGAAACATTTCAAAATACATTCAAAGTTTAAATATGGGGAGAAAGTGACATTTCTTTAGTAGTATTATTATTTACTTTACTCTATTTTGTAAACAAATCTAACCAACAAAATTTTAAAAAATATCACCAATAGTCTTTCCTCTTGAGGTTATGAACATAAATGATGGACACCATTTAAGTATAATTTTTCTGTTAAATATTCATGCTTGAAATTTAGTACGTGCATGACACTAATGAGGATTACCCTAGACATTTCAGTATTTTATCTTTATATGTAATCTATCTTTTACTGATTAATATTTTTGTAAGACTATCATAGAGAGGTAATTCTACAAAAAAAAAGAAAAGACACTTTATTGTTATAACGAATGATGCTTAAATTGAGGTTTGAGTGTATGTCAAATATGAAGCTTGACCAATTCTTTGTTTTAGATATACATATATATTTCAGTAGCATAATTTAATTTTAATATATGAACAACAACACCTTCGGTGAAAAATATTTCATTTCTTTAATTTTCTACCTTATCTTTGTAGAATTGTAGTCTTCCCCTTTTTATTGCCGCATGCATGTCATATAATTGTTGTCTAATAAAAGTATCTAGAATCTTATAGAAGTTGTATAGTGATATAATATATTAAACTTTTTCAATAATAAAAATTAATAGATGAATAAAATTTAAAGTATTGTTTCTAGAATCTTTAACTTGATTTAAGATTATTTAATGGTCAATCACTATTTTGTTATATATTTTTATATAACTAACAAGGAGTGTATCTTGTGACATAAAATTTTCTCAAATTCAAATGAACACAAAATAATAGGAAAAAAAATGGAACGATAGATAGCCAATGAAGAAGGAAGAGGAAAATATATTTTCATGCTATATTCACTATAGTGTTCCATTTCATTAAAATCTCTTGTCACCAACACTTTACTTTCTTCTTTCATTTTTACTTACATATCTATTAAAATTAATTATTATCATGTCTATATTATCATATTATAAGTAAAAGTGAAAATCTATTTTTGAAATAGTGGATTTAACATGAAAACTAATGATTCAATGGACAACGTTGATGCTTGTTGATTTAGCAAAATCAGAAAGAAACTACTTCATTTGATGGTAAAAATATAAAAAACAAAAAACCAAAGAAGCATATCTTACTCAAATCATGTGACTTTTTTCATATTTGTTTATTATTATTGTCTTTCCCACAACTTTTTGTCACTGTTAACTCGTGGAAATTGTAAGAAAAAATACAAGTGTGAATTTATGAATGATTTGCTCTAATTTTTTCACCAACTATTTCTTATGTGGTACCTCGAATTTCGTTGAATTTTGAACTTAATCAACTGTTGCAAATAACCCTTAGATTTTTTTAAAAAGAAGAAGAGTAGAAAACTTTCAAAAATCGTAGTTTAAATGTGAGAGAAACCCTCTATTTATACTAACAAATAGTAGTATGAATAGGTGCCAATTGTTCCTTATCAGAAAAGTTATAACCTTTCGAAAAAGTCACTACTCATCGGGAAAATCACAACCTTTTGCAAAAGTCACAACTCATCGGAAAAGACACAATTCTTCGGAAAAGTCACAACCCTTTTAAAAAACCACAACCCTTCGGAAAAGTCACAATTCATCGGAAAAGGCACAACCCTTTGAAAAAATCACAACCCTTCGAAAAAGTCACAAGTCATCGAAAATGTCAAAACCCGTCAAAAAAGTCGCAACCCTTTGGAAAAGTCACATCTCTTTGAAAAAATCACAACCCTTTAATATGAAAGGTATCTACATTTAATATAATATAAATAATTAAATTAATAAATAAAATAAATTGAGTAATTTTAATTGGGGGTATTATAGTAATTCAACATTCAATTTAGGAGTTCATGCTTTTAAGGTAATATAGAAGATAATACATAAACTACTTGTGCTTAGTGAAAATCTTCTATCATTGTAATTCAACAAAACCTTATTTCGTTTTAACCTATCAAATACAAATGTAAATGAAATTCAATATTTGTATATTGATCGGTGATCCCCGAAAAATCTTTTAAATCTTTTTCTTATGGATTTCCTTATAATATTTTTGCCTTTTAAGTAAAAAAAATTTAAAAACAACGAGAAGGAAAAATAGCAAAAGGAAAAATATTTTAACTTCCCTTTATCTGTTGAGGGTGGGTGGGGCGTACTGGCCTGATGGAGGAAAATATAAAAAGATGAAGTAATAGAATATACAAATTTATAATGATAGATATGTACTAAAAGATAAAAATTAGATGTAAATAATCATTCACACCTATAATAATAAAACATAAAAATATTGGTCAACTAAGAGTGTATATTGATTCAAGGGAAGATTTTTTTTTTTTTCTTGTTTTGGAAACTAAGTCAATTTAGTACTTATTACCTATTTTTTATTTGGCAAATAAATTTAAAAAATATCACCTTAAAATATGTATATGTAGCCTAATGAATAATGAACTTAATGAAATTAATTATTTCTACTATTTTGTTTAGAAAAATTATTTTTTTTCATTGAAGTAATTTATATGTACAATGTATTTACTAAAACAACTCATATGCCATGTAAATTCATTACTAGACCAAATGTATCACTTAAGAAATGGCTATAAAAATAAGTCTCCCTCTTTCTTTTTTACTCACTAAATCTTCTCTGAATACAAAATATTCCTATATTTTTAGATTAAATTCCCTCTATATATTTTCATATGGCAGAGAAAAAAAATGGTGGTGCAGCTATCGTGATGACAACGACGGTAACCCCAATTGAGATTCGATATAGGGGTGTGAGGAAGAGTCCACGGTGGAGGTACGGAGTTGATATTACAAACCCCATTCAAAAGATACGTGTCTGGCTAGGGACTTTTGATACAAAAGAAGAAGCAGCAAGAGCATATGATAAGGCGGCGAGGATATATCACGGCCCTAAAGCCAAACCTAATTTCCCAACGTCAAATGAGGATAACCTAGAAAATCCTCATAAAAATGAGGAGCATGTCCATCATGAGCTCATTCTTGAACTCACCCTTGCTCGGCCAGGGAGCAAGTGAAATTGTATTGATTCATTCAATTATTTCAAGAAATAGTTTCATTTCTATTTTTGATTTTTAGAAGAACAAAAAAATACAGAAATGTTTTCTTATATCTCCTAATGATCATAGAAGTAATGTTGTATTAATTTAGAAACTAATTATGTCTTCCATATTGTTTAATTTTTTTCTTTTTTTCCCTTTATTGAATTCAGCTGAATGAATTTTTACGTGGCTGCATAATTGGATTGGCAATAGAAAATATGGCGGAGTTAACATTTTTTCCTTGGCCGGCTCGGACTAGTAGAATAAAATCACTATCAGATTGGATTAGTTAAGAAAATAAAGTACTCCTAGGTGTTTAATTTTATTTTTTATAGGAAGTACGGTACTAGTTATTTATACGACCTTTAAATATATTTTAAATTATTAATTATTGTGACTTATAATATTTCTTTTGTAATTTCTAAATATGTAAATTGTCTTTCAAATAATTTAAAGATTGTATGCTCGAATTCACAATTAAAATAAAAAAGTTTGATCAAAATTCAAACTATATCATATAAATTTAAATAGCGACTAAAGAACAAGTCATCACTATAAAATCTTAAAGAATTGTAGTAAAAAATTAAATTACACTAGTTAACTTAGAAACATAGGTGTTTTTTTTATTATCGTGTCATTCTGTTGCATTAGTGTTTGTAATATAGATGATAGTGTCTCTATTGGATTGTTATTGCTGACTTCTCGCCAATTGAATAGAAAGATGCTCCCTCCGATTTATTTTATTTGTTGTTTTCTTTATTTCATATTAAGTAATTTGTAAGGCAATGCACATCTATTAAGAAGAACATTTAAGAATATAATTTGAATTATATTTTCTATGATTGTCTTTTGTGAAGTCAATAAATATAACTTTGCAAGTAGAGCAATTTATCTCCTAAAAAATATAAAACTTCATTAAAGGCAAGGGCAAATATGGGGGAAAAAAAATCAAATATCCATCTTGAACTTTGAGCAATTCAATTATTTTGAACAATGAAAGACTCAAAATTTCACTTAAGGTCTATTTGGAGTAAACAAAGTATATTTAATTTTGTACATGATTTTTTAAGAAAAAAATTAATTAGAGGAAAATTTGACTAAATTATGAATCATCCATTTTAAGCGAGGAATACAAGTAAAATTGATTGGAGGGAGTAGATGTATTAATTGAAAATTTGAGATTATTTGACTAAATTTTTCTTCTTAAAATCAAGATATTCTTAGGTATCTCATTGAGACTTAAGCAATCTTTCTTCCAAAATATTGTTTCGGGACTTGCAATCCATACTAAATTCTTTTTGAAAAAATTCAACTCGCCCCACCTTGCACTTACATAAAAGACTAATTAATTAGAAGAAAATTTAACTAAATTATGAATCATCTATTTTAAGCGAGGAATACAAGTAAAATTGATTGGAGGGAATAGATGTATTAATTGAAATTTTGAGATTATTTGACTTAATTTTTATTCTTAAAATCAAGGTATTCTTAGGTATCTCATTGAGACCTAAGCAATCTTTCTTCCAAAATATTGTTTCAGGACCTACAATCTGTACTAAAAATTCAACTAGCCCCACCTTGCACCTACATAAAAGCCAAATCCGCCCACCCCATGCCACCATTGCCATATGTCACGACCCAGAACATCGTGATTGACACCCACACTAACCCTCCGACATTTATACTAATTAGCTAATATGAAACCAAATATTTAAAGATATGGAAGCAGGTTTAAATGACTAAGACTAAGTTCCCATAAGCTTCCAAAAGATCTAACAACGAATTGCAGAATTAAATGCCTAGAACCTGAAAGTCAATGTACCAAAATTCTAACAAGATCCATAAGTTCAAACAAGAAGGGTTGCAACCCCAACTAAAGTGCAAATAACTAACTAGAATGTATAAGTCCGAAATATGGACATAAACAAAAAGAGAACTCATGGCAGCCCAGAAGAACTGGTTCACCCTTGAATTCGAAAAGATCACTGATTTCCTAAGCAGGGACTATCAATAGCCGCCTGAAGATGCCCTGTACTCAACAAAGAAAGAGCAAGTGTAGTATTAGTACACAACCACAGCGTATTGGTAGAATCACATGGCTATCCCACTAAGTGCAACATACATAAGTCAATACAACATAATAATAACATGCATATACTGAACATATACAATATCAACATCATTTACAAAAAACGTACAATTTCACATTTCTCAAGATACACAATTATGTCAAGTCATTGGTTTTCTGATGGAACCCAAACCCAAACTGTTAGCATACCTGAACGTGGTACCCGATTCCATATTTCTGCCAGAACGTGACAATCGATCCCATATTTATGCCGGAACGTGGCAACAGATCCAAGTTAGTGTGTCGAAATGCAACACCCGATCAATTAAACAAGCCAAAATCACAATAACAAGTATACTCTCAAATTATACAGTCAAGTCATGATTCATGGCATTCATCATTTATCTATCTCATTTACAACTAATGTGATCAATAATGCAACATTCACATACATACACGTATTATAATGAAGCAAGGACAAACATATATAATACAATCATGAGATCACAACCATCACTTACCTCGAACAAAGCTTGAATCCCCTAAGAAATTTGATTCTTCCCTTTCCAGATTTGTTCCGCTTGTTCTTGGTCTACAAACAATTAATTTAGCACGGGAATCAATAAACAATAAGTAATTACCCGAATTACTAACAATTCTATCAACCCTAGATCATACTCATGATCCCTATACCCAGATTAGGTCTTTCTTCACCATAATTTCCAGATAAAAACCCTTCCCCATCTATAATTACCCATTAGAATACGTTCCACGAATCGAAAAATGGATTCGTGGAGTTAAAATCTTACCTTTACCCTCAAGAATGGTGAAAAACTGTCATGAAAACCCTGGGTTCGTTCCTTAGCTCTCAAGTTTGAAAATTGCAGAATAAAATATTTTTGGGGTTTATTTCTAACTTAAATCGCGACTGTCCCGCTATGGCGTCCCCCAGCCCATCACACCGGCCCCTCCCTGGTGTGAATAATTCCGCTACAACGGGTTGCACGGAACCAGTGAGTCAATTTAACAATTCCAAACTCCCATTTCACAACACATCTTTGATCAACGACGATCAGAAATTATCCGTTCACGCTAAGATCAATTTCAGGAGGTCTACTCCCCAAATTCGATTCCATAAAGTCGTACGGGTTCCTTAACGGCTTAGCTATCTACTCATGTGATCAAATTCATAATTAGATCACCAAATTGTTACCTAATTTCCCTTTACTTTGATGACTCTGATTTCGTCCAAATCTGTACTAGGTTGGGAAATTCCCAGTTACTACAAAAAAGTTTTCTGACCCAAAATTTTCTCCGTTGGCTTTTCTATAACGACGAAACCCGGTCGTTACAATAGATACCAATTTACCTGTCAGTCGTCCCCGAGTGACAAACTTAGGAAAAATAGGCAAAGGAACGGAGTAGTACCTGAATCGACGAACAATTAGGGATCCTTGTCTCGCATGTCCTTCTTGGTTTCCCAAATAGTTTCCTCAACTGGACGATACTTCCATTGAACTTTCATGGACCTAATCTCCTTGGTCCTCAGCTTTTGGAAATTATGAACAAGAATTTCAATCGATTCCTGATGTTTGCATAATCAAGACACAACTTCCAATGCAAGTGTATACGATCGTACAATAGTAAAGTAACCCAACCAAGGGTTGGGGTTGAGTCCCAAGGGAGTGGTTTTGAGAATTAATAGAAAAATAAAATTAAGTTCTAATTAGTCATAGCTAAAAACATTAACGAATAAGAACATGTTAAATCTAAGGGGTAACATAAGAGTGTTAATTAACAATGGGGGTTTGTCACAAGTAAACAAAAATCAACGAAGCTATAAATAGTACTAATTAAGGAGAGAGAATTCTTGGGATGTGATAGGAATACGGGATACACTAAACTATTGGGTACATGCTTTTGATAATAAATCTATTGAATATTTGTGACTAGGCTAGACTATAGTGGGGGTAAATTCTCTCTTGAGCAAATTACCCCGAATCAACTCAATTTCTCTCGAACACTGACTTGCCATATGAAGAACAACCTCCGCCTTGGCCCACTCACTCTATCGAGCTAAGTGTGTGGGAGAAGGACTAGGGTTCACTCTCTCGAGCTGAACCTCATGTCGACCTAATCCCACCGGCCATCAATTTAGTAGTCTTAGTTTTACGACCTCTCTCTCGAGCAAAAATAAAATACAAAGGTGAAATCGTATTTGCTACTACAATTTCATAAAGTTCTACCACAACTACTAAACGAAATCACATTTACACAACAAATAAACCATCAACAAGCAAGACCCAACAGATAATCTAACCCATATTCACAAAATCACACTCCAAGAATTGGGGTTTTAGCTAGACATGTAAAAGAAATAGAAATTTATACTAATATGAGTTTGCATTCAAATGGGTATGAAGATTTAAGTCTCAAAACAAGCAAAAAGTGAAGAATCCACAAGACCCAAATCCAATTTCTTAGAGTTAAAACCCTTTGAATCTTCAAGTTCTTCAAAACCATCTCAAACCTTGGAACTCAAAAATATATGTTCAAAATTTCTATATTAAAAATCTGTTGTTAAGCTACAACTCTCAAAGAGTATTTATAGTTTTCAAAAATCTGTGCTGCAGCAGATCATTCGGTGTCGTTAGTCGAGATCGCCGATCAACTCGGTGATCCACCCTTTGGTAGGTTTCATCGTCGTGTTTTGGATCATTGGGTGACATAGTACTTCTTCACAGAACCGCTCGGCGACACGCCGACTACTCCTTTGCACCGCTGATTTGATCCTTTCTTTTTGGGCTCAACACACTGGAACAAAAGGCGAGAATAAGACCTTTTGTTGACTCACCAAACGGGTTCCGCAATTCTCAGATCTTCATTTCTTTGTTTTTTCAGCTGCCTTTGTTCCATTTTGCTAAGTAGTGTCCATGCGTTCCCTCCAACTCCAAATACCTAAAACTTAAGGGTTTTCATAAGATATTGAGATAAGATATGTATTTGAGGACACTAATTATATCAAGATATAGTACTAAATGAATACAATTTGTGGACTCATCAACACCCCCAACTTAAACTTTTGCTTGTCCTCAAGCAAACTCAAGTTCAGCCATTCAAAAAGGGTGTCTCAAACAGTGCTACATAAGACTCAATCATGAATGCACACAACAAGGCTCAATTTACTTATACAAATATCAAATGTGCACTCAAAGATTTGAGTTGTGACTCACCAATATCAAAGAATCTCATGCTCACAATACTTTCTTCAAATACAAGTTCAAGCTCAACCAAAGTGTTCATATGCCCTCACACAAGGAATGATTCCATATTCACACACAAAGGTTTAATCATTTAAAGTTTCGTAATCAAATGCAACACTCACTCTCACAAGGAAACACATAATGCATGCTTTCACCCATAGGTTTGCCCGTATTTTCTAATCAACATTTGTTGCGACTTACTCAAGATCAGAAAGGTTTTTTCAAGGCTTGTAATGGAGCTGAGTGCAAATGTATGTTCATTTAGGCTCAGTGACTTTCATCCTCATGAAATGTGGTGCTCACAACACTTCCTTTCCTATTCCTTCATCATTCTCTTTAGTGCTCATAAGTCATCCTATTATTTACTTTCCATGAATTGTTTGGAAACCCCATTTCTTTTGTACTTTATTCCATAATTTTCTTTTTCGTTGTTTTTCTTGTTCTTTCTCTTTTTTTTTTTTTTTTTATACGGAGGGGCTCCATTTTTCTCAAAACCATGGGTAAGAGGGACTTTTTTTTTCGCACTTCTTGATTTTCCTTCTTTTCTCACCACACCCCCAACTTAGGTTTTTGGCCTAAGTTAGCTATTCAACTAACCACAACTTCATGAGGATTATGGGTAATGGATAAAGAAAGATCTAGTTTTCATCAAGTTTCTTCCAAAGGAAGGTAAGGCTCAAGGGGTGTTCAAAAGAGGTTCACACTCACAAGGTAGGTCACAAAAGAGGTATACATCAAATTGGCTCACACTCTTAGAAGTTGCCTAAGATCATATGAAGAGATAACATCACTTTGTTGACCGGACCAATGGGGAAAATTCTAGGATCCATCATGCATAGTTCACAGGTAAGCTCATCACACTAGGTATTGACACTATAAGTCAAATAAGACTCCACACTTTTGCTAGTGTGCAACGATCATCACAAGACTCTCGATTTGATCATTGGCTAGTCACAACGAGATGCAAAGAGTTCACATATTGTCCATGCAACTTCATTTGGCCTCATTGTAGCTGCACATTCATGTTTGTTCGATTATAAGCACTATCCAAGTCATCAGTATTGATCGAAACCGATACTCAAATTTGTGAAGAAACAACCACATTCAAGACAGAAGGTGTGGCAATTTTTTTTCAGAAGGGTCAAAATCATTTTGCAATTTAAAACACGGAGCCATAAGCTTAAACCTTCCACTAAAGCAATATTTAACACAATTATAGCTTACTATCCA
This sequence comes from Solanum commersonii, assembly GCA_029007595.1. NCBI lineage: Eukaryota > Viridiplantae > Streptophyta > Magnoliopsida > Solanales > Solanaceae > Solanum > Solanum commersonii. The sequence continues at coordinate 666,544 of JAJTWQ010000038.1, forward strand.
AATACATAAACGAAACACAATTCACAAAATGCACCCAAAGGTGGGCCTCACCCCACCACAAATAAAATCAATTTGTCCTCAAATGCAAATAACATAATATCTAGAATTTAGAATAAAGAAAGACACAGAGAGAGGTAGAAAAAAATCCTGTCAACACAGTCGCTCCATCTGTATGGGCACAAGGGCCTGATTTGTCAGCCTGTGCTTGAATAATAGCCCCTGAAGCTACTTCAGAAGGTTCAGCAGCAATTGGCTTGCTGAATTGTCCAAGTCATGAGCCGCCAAGAAGGAATGTATAGTTGTGTAGAATCCACGAGTCCACGAAGGGACAGTGGGATCTCGGGGTATAGATCTCTTGTTGGAACTAGGATTTTTGCCCTCACTTCCCGTCTTGGGAGGATTTGCTTCACTTGTACCTTTCTTGAAATTTTTCATTCTTATCTTTCGGGGTGGCCTATTTCTTCCAGCTACTTTTGATCTAGCTATATCTGCAAAACTTTAGGAAAGAGTTAGAAAATATCTTAGCAAAAACATAGAAGTTCAGCTGCAGAAAAACTTCGCCAAACCAGTTGGCAAAATACGCAACCGCTTAGGCGATTCACCGAGTGTAGTGCATATAGGATACAAGGGTGCAGATAAACACAAGAGGTCTTTCGGTGAGACACCGAGTGTGTTCGTGACATTAGGCTTCTCACCAAAAGTTATAGAATCAACAACACGCTTATCATTAAATTAAAGGCGAGATGGGGACTTTAGGCGAACTGTCGAGTGGTTTAGCGAGCTCAACCCAGCTCGCCAAATGGCTCAACATACCTATTTTCAACCCATCTTCTCGAACTCAACCCCGCAACCCTAGAAAGCAAAATCAAAGTATGCAATAGCCAAATTAGGCTCAAACCGAGCGACACTTATGCATAACCCATGATTTTTCATCCACTATAGGGCACAATTTTTAGGAATCAACTATTTAACTTAGTACGGTCAATATTATCAAATCAAAGCAAGTAAACAAAATTTTTAATCCTAACAGAGAGGACCAACATACATTATTGAAGTAATGTCATTGCATTTGAGCTCAACTTTTGATAAAAGGAACTTAGGGCTTGGAAATCAACCTTAGATGCCGATTAAGATGCTACTAAGATGCTAGGCAGCAACGCAATCCAGATCTGAGCACAATTCAACAACCAAATTACAATAGAGATGCAACGATATTGAAAGTAAAACTAGGTGTGAGTTTGCAAAGCTTTAAAATGAGGGAGAGCATAGGAAATTGAAACTTTTAAACCTTTGGCTTGAAAAATCGTCCAGTTCTTGGCCACTCGGTGATATTAGTCATGAGCGCCGAACCATTCGGCGTCATGCCGAGCAATCATATTCCTCGCCTATTTTTACAGAATCTCGCAGTTAATTAGGGAGTCCAAACGGATCACCGACATGGTCAACGATTCACCAATAATTTCCTATGCTCACCGAGTTTTACAGACTCCAATGTATGTTGGTCTTGGGTCTAATGGCGTTCTAGTTCGGGGTCACTGAACCATTTGGCAATTTGCTGATTGGACCTGTTGCTCGCCAATCTGCACTTTTCGATCGCTCTCCACACTTCTATCTGCACAATCAGCACACCATTATTTTATCAAAGCAACATAAAGCAATAAAGGGTTTTGGGTTACCTCCCAAATAGCGCCTTAGTTAACGCCGTGGCACGATGCAAGTTAACGTCTAGTCCTCATCCTCAAAGTCGGCCATGGTGTAACTAGGCGAGTCCTCGACAAACGGTGGATAACGACCTAATATTAATTAATTTATATGGGCATCTTGTAGCTGAATTGTCATGGAGTTAGAGGTTGTAGCTTGATTCAGCATGTCGATGTTCTCTTTCATCTCATTTAACATCTTGTCTTGTTCTTTGATTTTTGTTGAATGAGTGAGAGTAATTCATCATCTTGTACGCCATCCTTCTTCTTCCCCTTTGTACACTCTCGAAGGGAGAAGTGCTTGTCCTTTTCCAAGGCATGTGCTTCCAACTCCATGACTCTTTTGGATACAAAATCTAACTGAGCTAGCAGTGCATCCCGCTCTTGTATCTTTTTGGTCTCCTTGTTAGCTTCAACCATGCCATCTAGGAGTTCGGCTATGACTTCGTAGGGCTGGTGTAGCATACCACTCGCAAAAAGTTGATAAACAATACTTCTATTATCGGGTCCAAGACCCTGATAGAAGCTTTCTAGTAGCAGCTTGTTGGTCATCCCATGAGTGGGGCATGGCTGCAGCACTTCCTGAAACTTCAACCACATTTCCTGAAGGGTTTCATCCACTACTTGTTTGAACGTTAAGAAGGTTATCCCTAAGGTTCAACAGTTTCAAGAGGGGGTGATCTGTTTGACACCCATAATGATTATTCGTACTCATTGTCCTGCTTCTATACATGAACAAACAATACAAAACTAAAAATTAAGTAAGTAAACTACAACTAAGAAGAACAAAAATTCTACTAATCTAAGAATTCTCAAATAACACCACTCCCCGGAAGCGGTTCCATTTTGATATTTGCGTAATCAATACACAACTTCTAATGCAAGTGTCTACGATTGTACAATAGTAAAGTAACCCAACTAAGGGTTGGGGTCGAGTCCCAAGGGAGTGGTGAGAATTAATAGATAAATAAAATTAAGTTCTAATTAGTCATAGCAAAAAGCATTATTGGATAAGAACGTGTTAAATCTAACGGGTGACACAAGAGTGTAAATTAACAATGGGGGTTTGTCACAAGTAAACAAAAATCAGCAAAACTATAAAGAGTACTAATCAAGGAGGGAGAATTCTTGGGATGTGATAGGAATACGGGATAGACTAAACTATTGGGTACATGCTTTTGATAATAAATCCGTTGAATATTTGTGACTAGGCTAGACTATAGTGGGGGTAAATTCTCTCTCGAGCAACTTACCCCGAATCAACTCGGTTTCTCTCGAACATCGAGTTGCTGCATAAAGAACAATATCCCGCCTTAGTCCACTCACTCTCTCGAGCTGAGTGTGTGGGAGAAGGACCAGGGTTCACTCTCTCGAGCTGAACCTCATGCCGACCTAATCCTACCGGCGATCAATTTAATAGTTTTAGTTTTACGACATCTCTCTCGAGCAAGTCGAAAACACAAAGGTGAAATCATATTTTCAACTACAATTTCATTAAGTTCCACCATAACTACTAAATAAAATCACATTTACACAACAAATAAATCATCAACAAGTAAGACCCAACAGATAATCTAACCCATGTTCACAAAATTACACCCCAAGAATTGGGGATTTAGCTAGACATGCAAAATAAATAGAAATTTATACAAATATGAGTTTGCATTCAAATTGGTATGAAGATTTAAGTCTCAAAACAAGCAAAGAGTGAAGAATCTACAGACCCAAGTCCAAATTCTTGGAGTTGAAACCTTTTGAATCTTCAAGTTCTTCAAAACCTTCTCCCAACTTAGAAATCAAAATTCTATGTTAAATCTTTCTATATTAAAAATCTGATGTTAAGCTACAACTCTCAACGAGTATTTATAGTTTTCAAAAATCTGTGCTGCAGCGAATCATTCGGCGTTGTTAGTCGAGATTGCCGATCAACTCGGTGATCCGCCCTTTGGTAGGTTTCATCATCGTTTTGCTCTATCCTTCAACATCATCGTGTTTTGGATCATTGGGCAACATAGTACTGCTTCGTGGAACAGCTAGGCGACACGTCGACTGCTCCTTTTCACCGCCAATTTGATCCTTTCTTTCCTGGATCAACACATTGGAACAAAAGGCGAGGATAAGACCTTTTGGCGACTTGCTGAACTGGTTCAGCAATTCTCAGATTTTCATTTCTTCGTTCTTTCAGCTGCCTTTGTTCCTTTTTGCTAAGTAGTGACCATGCTTTCCCTCCAACTCTAAATACCTGAAACTTAAGGGTTTTCATAAGATATTGAGATAAAATATGCATTTGAAGACACTAATTCTATCAAGATATAGCCCTAAATGAGTCCAACTTATGGACTCATCAGTTCCTCCTCATATTGGAGGTCCTTTTTTTTAACACAATTGAGTTCCACTTAATGATGTAATCCCCGTCACCATGATATCTCTTCAACATGGACATATGGAATACCAGATGAACTCCCGATAGGTTAGGAGGTAAGGCTAATCTCTAAACTACTTGTCCTACATATTCAAGAACCTCAAAGGGACCAATGTATTGCGGACTTAACTTGCCTTTCTTGCCAAAGCTCATCACCTTTTTCATTGGCGATACATTAAGAAGAACATTCTCACCAGTCTGAAATGCCATGTCTCTCACTTTATGGTCTGCATACTTCTTTTGTCTACTCTTGGCTGCTAAGAGTTTAGTTTGAATACTCCTCATCTTTTCTTGAACATTCTTCACTAAATCAATCCCCAAAAGTTTCACATCTCCAGCCTCAAACCATTCTATGGGTGATCTACATCCCCTTTCATATAATGCCTCAAACGGTGCCATATCAATGCTGGAGTGATAACTATTATTATAAGAGAATTCACACAAGGGTAAGAACTTATCCCAATGCCCTCCAAATTCAATCACACATGCCCTCAACATGTCTTCTAACACTTGAATAGTCCTCTCCGATTGCCCGTCCATTTGTGGATGGAAAGCGGTACTAAAAGTGAGTTGTGTGCCTAATTCATTATGTAATTTCCTCCAAAACATAGAGGTAAACTGCGTACCACGATCTGAGATGATAGAAAGGGGCACCCCATGTAACCTTACTATCTCTTTCACATAAACCTTAGCCAATTGTTCAGCATTATAATCTATTCTTACCGGAATAAAATGGGCTGACTTAGTCAATCTATCAACCAATACCCAAATAGAATCAAACTTCCCCAAAGTCTTGGGAAGACCAACCAGAATATTCATGGCTATCCTTTCCCAGTTCTATTCTGGAATCGACAGTCTTTGAAGCAAACCTGCAGGCCTTTGATGTTCATACTTCACTTGTTGAAAATTTTAGCACTTAGCCTCAAACTTTGCTATATACTTCTTCATGCCCGACCGCTAATAAATTCGCTTCAAATCTCGGTACATCTTGGTCACACCCGGATGAATGGAATATCACAAACCATGAGATTCTATCAACAATTTCTGAATCAAATCATCAACTCGAGGAGCACAAATTCTTCTTTTAAAACTGAGCACACCTTCCACATCAAGAGTGGTCTCTTATGCCTTACCAATCGCAGTCTTCTACTTAAGTTCATTCAAATTGTCATCCTCGAATTGCTTGGCCTTGATCTATTCCATAAACGTGGCCCTTACTTTAATGCTAGCTAACACCCCACTTTTTTTTGAGATGCCCAATTGCATGAATTTAGACTCCAAGGTCTGAATTTCCTTAGCCAAAGGTTGTTTAGTTACACTCAAGCAAGCTAAACTACCCATACTTACCACCTTTTGACTCAAAGCATCTACTACTACATTAGCCTTACCCGGATAGTATTGAATGGTGACATCATAATCTTTAGGTAACTCCACCCACCTTCGTTGTCTCAAATTCAGATCCTTAGTGAACACATATTGCAAACTACGATGATTAGTAAACACCTCACACTTAACACCATAGAGGTAATGCCACCAGATCTTTAGAGAAAACACTACCGCTGCCAACTCCAAATCATGTGTTGGATAATTCCTCTCATGCACCTTCAATTGACGCGAGGCATAAGCTATAACATTCTTATACTGCATCAACACATCACCCAAACCATAATGTGAAGCATCAGAATAAATAATAAATTTTTTACCTTCCACTGATAGTGCTAGGATAGGTGTTGTTGTCAAAAGAGTCTGGAGCTTTTGAAAGCTATCCTCACATCATTAAGTCCGTTCAAATGGTATCTCCTTTTTGGTCAAATTTGTCAAGTGAGTGCCAATAGAAGCAAAGTTCTTCACAAATCAAAGAAAGTAGCTAGAGAGCTCCACAAAACTTCTAACTTCTGTCATAGAGCAAGGTCGAACCCAATTCTTAACCGCCTTAATCTTTTGGGGATGTACCATTAGCCCTTCTTTTGAAACTACATGCCCCAAAAAAGCAATCGAAGTCAACCAAAATTCACACTTAGAAAATTTAGCATATAACCTTTGTTTCCGAAGAACACCCAGAACAATATGAAGATAGTCGGAATGCTCTTCCTCACTTTTTGAATAGACCAAAATATCATCAATAAAGACTATGACAAATTAATCCAGAAATGGCTTGAATACCCCATTCATTAAACTCATAAAAGTGGCAGGTTTATTAGTCAAACCAAAAGACATAACTAGAAACTCATAGTGCCCATAGTAGGTTCTAAATGACGTCTTGGGCACATCTTCAGGCCTAATTTTTAACTGATGGTAGCCAGACCTTAGATCAATCTTGGAGAAAATTGATGCACCTTTCAATTGGTCAAAAATACCATCTATTCGAGGAAAGGGTACTTGTTTCAAATAGTGACCCTATTCAATTGCCGGTAATCTATACACATTCTCATACTACCATCATTTTTCTTAACAAACAAAACTAGAGCGCACCCCATGGGGAAGAACTACGGCGAATAAATCCTTTATCAAGAAGCTCTTGGATTTGAGCCTTAAGCTCTCTTAACTCTGCTGGGGCCATGCGATACAAAGGTATAGAAATGGGATGGGTACCAAGTTATAAATCAATGCAGAAACTTATATCCCTATCCGGAGTCATACCTGAAAAATCATTAGGAAACACTTCTCTAAATTTAGACACCACAGGAATGGACTCAATAGATAGGGACTCAACCTCAACATCCCGGTTATAAGCCAAATAAGCCAAACAACCTTGCCCTGCCAGTTTCCTAGCCCGAATGAAGGATATGATCTTAGCTTGCTTAGTCTTGTACCCGCTTCCCACTCTAACTTTTCCCTTCTCTAAATTTCTAGAGTTACAAACTTAGTGTTACAATTAAGCACAACATAATAGGAGGACAACAAAGTCATGCCTAAGTTTATATCAAAGTTAGTCAGATCCAAAATCACCAAATCAGCCCTAGTCTGAAAACTCATAAACAAAATAGGATAAGCACGATAGGCATGGGTGACTATGATAGGCTTTCCAACTGGGGTAGAAACATGGATGGAGGCATCAAGTATATCATAAATCATAGCAAATAGTGTGGCAAATCACATGGATACATAAGAGTAAGTTGAACCCGGAACAAATAACACATTGACCAGCCGATCACAGACAAGAATGGTACCTATGATCACTACGTTAGACGCCTTTGCCTAAGTCTTGGTTGGAAAGGCGTAACACTGATCCCTATCATCATGATGAGTGACTTCCCTGCCTGACTGCACTGTACCTCTGCCTATATTACCGTTTCCCCTACCTCTGCGGCTTCGCTGATTACCTCATCGCCCTCCTTGTGGACGCCCTCGATCATTATTACCATTTCCTGTGGGTACCACTACTCTAGTCTGCTGCTATATGGAATCCATCATACATGGGTGGGGACAATCTCTCCTCATATTCCCAGTCTTTCCATAATTATAGCAAGTACGATCAATAGATATCCTGCTTCCCATCGAAGACGCGACTCCCTAGCTATCATGAATCAAATTATGAGGTGGAGTTCCTAATTAATTACCTGTAGAGGTGGGCATAGCGGACTGAATTGTCCTGGATGCATGTGTTGGACTCCTTGAACCTCTAGAGTAAGATATGTGAAAGTTGGCTGAATTTTTAGCTTTCTTAGCCAATGCCTTGGCAAGACCATCTCGCCTCACCCCCTACACTTTCTTAACAATGTATGTTAACTCATTAAAGCTCCTCCCTGTAGAGGTCATATGAACATATATTACTTGAAACTCAGAATTTAGTCCCTTGTTAAATAAATGGATCCTCTCTTTCTCAGTAGTCACCAATTGCGTAGAATATCTAGACAAGGCATGAAACTTGGTCTCATAAGCAGCCATAGACATGCCACCCTACTCCAAGTCCATGAACTCATCCTTCTTGCGATCTCTCAAAGTTCTAGGCATATAATTTGTAACACCCCTAAAATTAAGTAGGATAAAGTAGAGCCTCACATGGGTTTTATGCATAAATAACTTGTTAAAATAATGAAGAATAGCCTTTTTAGTCAATTTTAAAGAATTTGGAAGTCAAATGTCAAGGGACGACCAAGACATTCAGAAACTAGTCTTTTATGTGTTGGTGTGTTCTAGTATGTTGTTCATGTTTTTATGTGTTGTTTGGAGTCTAAAATTAGTGGAGGTGACCCTAGTGTCTTAATAAATGTTTTTAGGGTCAAAACATTTGGGTACGACTCCCCGAACCACCCTAAGGGTCCCCGAGGAGGACCCCCACCCTTGGCCAAACAAGCTGCCAAGGCAACTTGAAGTTGTTCATGGAAGAAGTGGCTCCGCATCGTGGACCTACTCCACCTATGGTAAAAAAGTGGCTCTGCGTCGCGGAGACACCGTCGACTCTACTGTCTCAAAATTTAATTTCTAGAAACTTGTGGGAGCACCCCCACGTTGCGGACTTGCTTCCCGACGAAACCTGCAAAAATAAAACTCTAGTTTGACTTGTATATAAGGTCCAACTAAGTGAGGGGTAGTTTGGGTACTTTGGGGAATTATTATAAATGGTTATTCTACCTATTTTAGGGTATTTTAAGTTGGTTAAAACCCCAAAACCTAGAATTAGAACTCATTATCCCAAATTGAACCTTCCCTCTCAAATAAATTCTCTCTCTAGAACTCCATGGAAGACATTGATGAAGTTTCAAGCTAGGGGATGGGTTCCTACTGATTTCTCCTTCAAATTCCTAGGAAATTAATCACGAAGGTATGGGGATTTTTATCTTTGATTCTCCTTTCAATCAAAGAGCCAAATCAAAGTGATTTCAATGTTTTTCTAAACACGAAAAACCCCAATTTCAATTCTAAGCTTGGGTTCTTGCATGAAAGTATTTCAAATGATGATTTATGTTAATATTGATGGTTTTAAGATAAAAAAATCCATGAACCCTTTATATCTTGAAATCTTAATTTTGGGTCTAACGTGGGTCTATTGATTATGAGCTAATTGTGTGATATTAATGTGTAGATTGTTATAGGCTATTGATTCATGTATTGTTCTATATTGAATTATGAGTAATTGATGGTCAATTGTGCTATATTGGATGTTGTCCTTGAATGGGCAATTGTGACCTAAGGTTTATAATGATGATGAAGTTGTGAATAGATTATTGATTCTAGTATTATATATATATATATATATATATATATATATATATATATATGTTGTAGATGTTAGAATTGTGAGGTTTGATCCCTTTGAAAGTGGGGAGGTGTTTACTTTATAAGCATGTTGTGATCATGACCTTTTAGGCAAAGTTGGTTGATTGTTGTTTTGAGTAATGTTGATTATGTGAAGGTAATGTGAATTTGTGTATGGTCTAAGAGTATGAAAGGTGACCTTGTGTAGAGACTTTATGTCTTCTTTGAATGACCTATAATGAAGGTGAGGCTAGGATAAACTATTTTTACCTACTCTCACACCTAGTGAAGAATGAACGGAAGAATGTGAGAATAAATGAAAAGAATGGGAGTTAATGCTAATGAATGAAAGTTGGGTCTATTGTAAGGATAGTCTCATAAAGTACTCCTTTGAATGAATGGGGTTCCTAGATGAAAGGTTTTCTCATCTTTGAATCCAAGAGCTTCCTTAATGAATGAATGTTGGGCTAGGTTGGGTACTCCTTCATGAGTTGAGATGAAAGTACTTAGTAGCAATCCTTATCCCTAAATAAATGAATGTGGGTTAGGATGAGTACTCTTTCGTGAGTTGAGATGAGAATACTTAGTAGCAATCCTTATCCCTAAATGAATGAATGAAATGAATGTCCAACTCCGTGGGGGAGTAATGTCTAGCACCGACAGGATATTAAGATGGGTGGATACTCCTTCGTTAGTTGAGATGTGAGTATTTAGTAGCAACCCTTAAGATGGGTGCTCCTTCGTGAGTTGAGATGAGAGTACTTAGAAGCAATCATTCTATCCTTTAACTATGTGCCCACATAGGACTAGCTAGTGGTCTCTACCACATAAAGGCCAAAAAAATGACCCTACCTTAGACAATTGGGGATCCCTCATCTGGTAAGGTTACTATCGGGATTCCATGTCAAGCTCCATGGTCTATGTCGGTTAAGGATCTTCTCCCACATTAATGAATATATAAACTAGGGTCTCTTAAGGGTGTACTACTTAGGATAGGTGGTGGAATGGGACATCATCTAGACATTACACAAGTAGACATTTAAGGGAGATCTTAGTGTGTCTTAGTAATGATAATGAATGAATGAGTATCTTTGGGCTAATTAATGAAAGTGTTGGTCTTTGAGCATGCTAATGTGAAAGTGAGTCATAATGAATTGAATGTAAGTGCTTATGTTGAATTGAATGTATGTGATGATCTTATGTCATTAGTGAATGAAGTTGTCTAAATGCATTAAGTTGAATCAACGATTTATGTTGAGATGTGAATGGAACTTGTCTTGTGTAGCCTTAAGGTTCACTTGGGTGTGATATGGAGAGGTAGTATGGTCTACCTCACCATGTCTTACTTAGGTGAGTCTTGGGATGACATTTGATGAGTGTTCTAGCTTTATGAAGTGACTTGTTGGCTTATGTGCTTATATGTCTTATGTGATTAATTGGTGAAGGTTGAGGTATGCATGGTAAGTGCACTTTGTGTGACCTTAAGGTGGTGCCTTAGTGTGGGTGATGGTATGGGACGTTTCCCATACATTGCACAAAGGAATTGCTTAAGGGTTACTTAAGGTGGAGGTCCAAGGCAAGAAGGTAAAGGTAAATGGGTTATGTATGTTTATGATGTATTGTGAAGCATATGACTTTGTATTGTTGGTTGTGACTTGTGTGGTGCCTATTATGGTGATGTTCATGAGATTTTTATGAAAATGGCATGAAAGCATAACTTCCAAACAAATGTCCTTTTTTTTAGCATGTTTTGCATATCCTCATACTTAGTACGTGTGTTGTACTAACCCCTTTCTTCTATTTTACTACAAGTGTAGGTTGTGGTAACTAGGAGGGGATTGTGCTTTGGAGTTGCTTCACTCTTCCAAGTCTTTGGTATGTCCTCATGATTCGAGGACTATGTTTAGAAGTTTCTTAGTCTTTGTAATAGACACTTAAGGGTCATTTCACTTGTAAAGGGTTGTGTCCCTTAGTACATTTTAAGTTCTTGTCTAAGATTGGCTAAAGAAACTTAGTCGTTCCACTTGCATATTGATGTTTTCAAATGTTGATGACTCTTGAAGTCTTATGGTTTTATTGAATAAAAGTTTTAAATTCATAGTGATTTTTATGATCTATGCAATGAATGAATACTAAGGCTTATATAAGACCTCCGAGAGGTCGAATACGCATGTAACAGCTAGGGAGTGCTCTCGGGTCGTTACATATTTCTCCAATAACAGAGCATGAAATTGGGTCCAAGTAAGTGGCGGTAAGACTAAAGATCTACATTCTATATAAACTCTCTACCATTGCTTAGCCTCACCTTGAAGTTGACAAGTCACGAACTCAACCTCTTGCTGATGGACAATTCCCAACTTATGAAGCCTCTCAAAGCAATCTAGGATGAACTCATATGCATCCTCACTCTCAGAACCATGGAACACCAGCGGTTTCAACTTAAAGAACTTAGTCAACATTTCATGCTCATTGCCAGTCATAACAAGACCCAACAAGGGACAGAAGAAAGTATCATTACCTCCAGTTCCACCCACCTTAGGAAGAGTGATAGCAATAGGAGGATTGACGGGAGCTTGAGTTGCTTGAATAGAAGGACGCACTCCAAGACCAACCAACCCTTTCAAGAATGACATGATCTGCTCAGCTAACACTAGGTCTATAGGAGGAATACCTATTGTCTCAGCCTGCACTTCTTCCTCCTATCCAACATTCTCCTTATTCTAAACCTCTATGTTCACTTCTTCCTCTTCATGTTGCGCTGGAGGGGCCTCATTTTTGGGAGCATTTTTGACTAGTACTCAGTCTCCAGTAGGTGCCACTCTTTCTCGGCCTCTATCCCTAGCTCTTCTTTTACCCCTACCTCAACCATGACATCTCGCTGCAGATTCTTCAGCTGGAGCATTGACGGGAGATATGGGCCTGATGCCATTGAATCTAGTGTTCACCATTTGCGGATAGAAGAGTGAAGGAGGTTAGATACCAATTCGAATTGGCAGATACTAATTGGAATCAAGTGATAGCACGAAAGGAGACAAGAGAAAATACAGAGATTTCCTAAAGTCTTGTAGCTTCTCGAAGAAAAGTATAGACGTCTCAGTACCGTTCCGCAAGGCACTAAGGATTCATCTAAAAAGTATGATCCTTTTCTAACCATGATGGCTACATGGTTTATGGAGAGTTGAGTTATTATGAAATCGCATCCCCATATCGGTGCTCAACACTACTCCCAAAATACACTTAGCTCATATATTTTTAAAACAAAACTCTTTCTTTGGTTTGAGATAATTACTCAAAGCTTAGCTTAAAAGCTCTCTTGAAAATCGTTGTTTCCCTTTCTTGCTCAAATATGAAAACATTTTAACTCTTGGGAATACTTAGTTCCCATATAATCTTTGAAGAAATGAAATCTTACTCTTACTCTTTACTCAAATCGAAGCTTTAGTCTTAAAACAAAGTTCAAATGTTTGTGAAAGACTTTTGAAATCTTTATGAACTTCTTTTCACTTGATTCTTAACTTCTAGACTTGACTCTTAACTTTCCTTGAATTGAATTATTGATTCAAGGTTCATGATCTCATGTTTATGGATGATTTCATGATTTTTAGACGTACCTTAGAGTATCTAATTCAACTAGAAAACATAGGTACATTGCTAAGGAACTAGTACGTAAAGAAGGGGGGAAAAGGGGAAGAACTGGTGTCCCTGGCACTCTAAGAAGCGCGGGGCGCTAGAGGCAAAATTTTAGAGAGTGACTTGGGGCGCTCTGCCCAGAAAACCCCAAACTATCTTCTTCGTTTTTAAACTCTAAAACCCCTAAATTCACTTGGTTCTTTCTCCAAATAGTTAGAATCAACTATATCCTAATTATACACAAGATTCAACTCCAAATCACACCTAATTTCATGTTGGAGGTCTCAAGTTCGAAACCCCTTTCCAGTGAAAGCAAGGGGTTTTCCTTCTGGGTTGAGCTCGTCGCATTGGGCTTGCCTAATGCGGATTACCTCTCCTATGTGATTTGCGAGCTATTGCATAAGATCAGTGGTTTTACCCTGTGCGCACCAAAAGGGTAGGGGCTGCGGGTTTCCCATGTCATCAAAAAAATAATCACACGTAATTTTATGAATCAAACCCAAGAAACTTCGTCAACAACATGAACCCACAAGATTTCAAACGAATTTCTATCAAGAACTCATAACAATTGCTTTCAAACAAAACAATTTTTCTTAATTGAATCATGATTGGCGCGTGGGTAAACTAACCCAAAGCTATGTGATCTCACATACCTTGTTGGGATTAACCCTTGGCGAAATCCACACGAAAATCTTCAAGAAATCGACGAATCTTGAAATTTCTTCTCCTTTCTCCTCTTTTCTCTTTTATCCAATCCCTAGCTTGAATTTTCAATTGACTAAACTGATATAATTCTTATTAGACCCCAAATAAACTTCTAAAAACGAATTAAAATAATTGGGTAAGGAAAAGACTAAAATACCCTTCCAAAATCCTCTTTAGACTTTCCTTATTTAAACAGTCCAACTTCAAATGGGCATATCTCACTTATACAAACTCGAAATCAAGCAAACTCGGTGGCGTTAGAAAGATAATTTCAAGATATTTCCTACGGTAGCTGGGAGCACACCTAAATCATCCTGAACTATGAGTTATGGTCATTTGACGTTGATAAAAAACTCAAACTTAACATAACTTAACAAATTTCCAGATTTTTCATTCTTTTCAAAAATGATTCTTTCCAATTCTAACACTTCTTAGTTCTTTCAAATAGCAATATGTTACAATACGCCATGTTAAGGCTTATGACATTGTTAATCGAAAGGAAACCCATTATATTACTTGTCAGTTACATACATGATAAAATAAAATTTGTTAGTTGAATCAGAATTTCTAATACACACAACATAAAAATTCTTAAAAATGCATAATTTAGTTAACATTAATAATTTTGAATTGATATGGTTATAGTTTACATTTTAGCTACATTTTTGCATATCAATTACGATAGTCCAAAGAAATCAAATACAATGATGCAAGTATCAAGTATGGCGTGACAATCTTTAGATAATCATTTTAAATAGCATCAAAAATTCAATTGGAAAAATCATTATTATATCATTGACTAATATAGTCATTACTCTAACTAATTACCTAAAAGCAAGATTACGTGAAGTTTGAATTGGGAAATCCTCTTCATTAATCAGAAGTTCAATATGATTTTTTATATCAATATTTTAAAGGCCACACTTTTTATTATTATAATTATTATAAATTAGAACATACAATCTATAAGTAACAATAATTAATAATATAAAAAGTCATATGAATAAATTACAATCAAATCCTTTTTTATTTCACTCTCACAACCGAATTCAATGTCATATAAATTGGGATGAAGAAAATTACTAGTAGTTCTAAAATATGCAATTTTTATTTGTAGAATTTGAAGAATTTCCAACCGACCTCATATTCAAATTTTTTTTTTTTTGACTGTCATACTCCAAATGCTTTCACAAAAGACAAGACAGAATGAGCAGTTGCACCTATGGCCACATTATTCATTCTTAAAACCTCACTTTTCATGAGAAGTCTAAGATGCTTTGAAAAATAAAGTAGTGTATAAAATTTGAATTTAGAACATTAAGATGCATTTTGAATTTGCTAAACCACTGAATCAACATCTAGTCTTGTGTTCAGAGAATATTACATCTATATGTACACACTAAATAAACTTGTCATATATATATATATATATATATACACACCCTCTCCTAAATCCACCCCCGACTACTCCTATTTTAATCTGCTTGTTTTTCTTTTAAAAAATCTAAATTATTTTTTTAAAAAAAGAATATGAATTTCTTGCTTTAGATGAAACTGAAAGAAGAAATTTCAACCTCCAAAGTTGGATTGATACACAATTAAGGAACATAACAAAAAAACAAAAAATCTTTCAACTGGATTCTATGAAGGAAAATATAAGACAGAAAAATAATACAACAAAGAAAACATAATTAAGTTTCTAAATTATTATAACATTACTTCTATCATCACGAGAAATGAGAAAAGTTTTTTGTATTACTTATTATTTTTCCTTATGACAATCTAAAAACGAAAGTTAAACTATTTCTTCTAATAACTATGATACTTAATCACAAATCTGGACAGTTTCACTTTCTCCTTGGCCGAGCAAGGCTAAGTTCAAGATTGAGCTCATGATGGAGATTCTCGTCATCTAATTAGATTTTCTATGTTATCCTCATTTGATGTTGGGAAATTAAGCTTAGCTTTAGGGCCGCGAAACATCCTTGCCGCCTTATCGTAAGCCCTTGTTGCTTCTTCTTTCGTATCAAAGGTCCCAAGTAAGACGCGTAACTTTTGGATGGGGTTTGATACTTCACCTTTGGCCTCTTCCTCACACCTCTATATTGAAACTCAATTGGGTTACAACTGCTGTCACCATGACTGCAACCCAATTTTCTCTTTCTGCCATCCGAAAATATAGAAGAAATATTTTGTATATAGAGAAGACTGAGTGAGTGAAAAAGAAAGATTGAGACTGATTTACATAGCCATTTCTAAGGGGGGGGGGGGGATACATTTTGTGTAGTAATTAATTTACATGACATTTGAGTTGTTTTAGTAAATACATTGTACCTATAAATTACTTGAAAATGAAAAAAATTTGATTTTTCTAAACAAAATAGTAGAAATAAGAAAATATCATTCCAAGTTCATTGCTCGTTAGGCTACCTGTAAATATTTTGGGGTGATATTTTTTAATTTATTTACCAAATAAAAAAATAGGTAATAAATACTAAGTTGACTTAATTTCCAAAACAAACAAAGAAAAAATTTCGTCCCTTGAAATAAATTCACTCTTAGTTAAGCAATATTTTATGTTTTATTCTGATAGGTATGAATGCTATGTTTACATTAAATTTTTATCTTTTAGTACATGACTGTCATTATAAAATTGCATATTTTATTATTTTTTTTATTTTCCAAAGGGTCATGCCCCACCTACCCTCAACAAATAAAGGAAAGTTAAAATCTTTTTCTTTGTTGTTTGTCCTTATTATTTTTTAAATGTTTACTCAAGTCGAGAAAAATAAGGTCATCCTAATAAATGTTTTAAGATCTTTTGGGTTTGACCAATCATTTTACAAATATTGAATTTTATTAGCATTTTGTATTTGATATGTTAAAACTAAATGGAGTTAGTTCGAAGCTCACTTACTTCTTTATTGTTCCCTTTTAAGATTTGACATATGTTCTTCTTCTGTAAAGTGAAAATAACAGTGTACTTAATTAAACTAGTAATGACAAATAAAAAATGAAGTTGCTTAAAACTATAATTTTTTTAATTTTTTTTTAGCGGAATTCTTGAAAAATTAAGCAAGTAGCAAATTTCTACATGACAACTAAAGAATCAAGATTATACTAATTACATGATATATATAATAGTCACATCAAAACTTAGAAAACAACAAAAATAAAAGTGGAGCATAGAAAGTGAATTAACATGGAACATAAATATTGTCTAAGGTACTAAGCTAGACATGATTGGTGCATTCACATGTATAGTGATCGTCTTCACCACACTTGTAGAAACCGCCAACACCACCTCGAACATCACCACCATGGCCACCACCGCTCGGCCACCACCACCAGAGTATCTAGTACCTCCGCTGCCATAGCCTTCACTCTGGGTACACTCCCTAGAAAAGTGGCTAGGGAGTGTAGCAAGAGTGAAAACTATGGGGTCGGAGGTAGGAGACATTTTGGTGGTGGTTGAAGAGGCGGTGGTGTCCATGGTGGTGGTGGCCGAGATGGTGGAGGCGGTTGTTACAAATGCGGTGAGGATGGTCACTATGCTTTTGAATGCACCAATGGTGGTCATTGATCGTGACTTGAATTCCTAACTGCTTCTAAACAAAAAAAAAAAAAAACTAACAGAAGGAATTTTGTATATGTAGAGATGACTCTATGAGTGAAAAAAGATGTAGAAGAGTGATTTATATTGCAGTTTCTCAAAGAGATACACTTAATTTGGTCAACTAACTATAAACTACAGTTGGAAAAATAATTATTGAATTATTTACTAACTATCTATATAGTCAAAACTATTAACTAGTTAGCTAAAAGCTAAGATTCTGTGAATTTTGACTAGAAAAATTCTCTCATGGTCCACTAAGTTTACTTACAAAAAGAATATTTTCATTAATCATAACTCCATAACCAATCAACAATAGTCAAAGTTAAGTGAATTACTAAAAAGGAAATTTATTGATTTAGGTACAACATATATAATCTTTAGTAACAATGATTTTTTTTATAAAACAAGTAAGGTGACATGTGGTGTAATTATCGTGTAAACTTCGAGTTCTCTTTTCTCTGTTTTTCCAATTTTTGCAAGGATTAATGACATATGACATAAATTAAATTTAATGACAATATTTAATTTATCAAAGTAAATTTCTTAATCATAATTTATCTACTAAATACAGTATATGTTAGTCAAAATTTCCTCTATTTAAAATATTTTCTTAAAAAATCATGTTCAAAATAAAATATACTCTCTTTAGTCCATATTCAGTGAATTTTTAAGCCTTTTTTCATTGCTCAAAATAATTGAATTATTCAAAGTTCAAGATGGATGTTTGAATATTTTCATATTTTCTCTTTCCGTTAGTGACGTTTTTTTTTACTTTTTAAGAGAAAAATCGCGCTACTTACAAAGTTAGATTTATGATTTCACAAAACGAAATTGTGGAAAATATGATTTAAATTATGACCTTAAATATTTTTCTTAATGAGTATGCATTGCCTTACAAATTTAGTCAATATGAATTATAGGAAATAGAGTAAGTGAAAAATAAAATGAATCCCATAGATACAATATTATCTAAGTTACAAACACTAATATAACAAAATGACATGAGAATTTACTATTGTAATATAATATAAACCACCAACGTTTTCTACGTCAAGTAGTGCAATTTGATTTTTAACTACAAATTTCTCATACTTTATAGTGATAACTTGCACTTTGACAGTCTCAATTTATTTTGTATAGTTCTAATTTTGAGAGTTCATTTTTTAATTTAATTGTGAATTTGGACGTACAATCTTTAAGTTATTTGAAGATAATTTATATAGTTAGACAACTAAATTCAATAAAGGAAATAAAAGGCATAAAAAGGATAAAACGATGAAGATATAATTAAGTTTCTAAACTAATACTACATTACTTCTATCATCACACAAGATATGAGAAAAGGTTTTTTTTTTTTCTTTTTTTTTTTGCATATAAAAATCTAACAACTGATATTAAACTATTTCTTCTATGAAATGTGATGCATATGGTACTATTTCACATGTTCCCTAACAAAGCAAGGGTGAGGTCAAGATTGAGTTCATTAAGATGGGCATGCTTAGCTTAGGTTGTTGGTGGCTGATCCTTGACCTCACACTGTAATGACTATCCATGTCATATTTTTCCTTAATGTCTTCTTTCATCATTTAGAACGTTCCTATAGCGACCCGAAGTCATTTCTGACTTGCTGGAACTGAGTGTTCGGTCTCCTGATCGTTCATTTGGATTTTATGTCTGTTCCCCTATTTTGGAGCTTACGAAACATTAAGAGTTAACTTTAGTCAAAATTTTAGGTAAAAACCCTCAGAATAGAATTCTGACGGTTCCATCAGCTCTGGAATGGTCATTTTAGGCTAGTGTTATTGTTGGCTTGAATCCCGAGGCTTTTGACGCGAGTTTGTGCCATTAGGCATTTTAGCTTTTAAGCTTAGGCCTAAGTTTGACCTTGGTCAACATTCTTGGTAAACGTGCTTGGATTGAAATTTCGTTAGTGCGGTTCGCTCCAAAACTTTGACTTTGGTCAACATTAGGAGAATTATTTGTAGTATGAGAATTCCATCAGCACTATTAACTCTGGAATGTTGAATTTTATTTAGTAGGACCTTTCTTTCGGTCTTGAGATCTTTTTTAAAAATTTTTGGGTGTCTAGGCGAAAAGTTGAGTTTTAGGCCTAATGGGTCCCGAGGGGGTATTTCTGTCATGACAATCTTTTTATGGAAATGAAAAAATTTCATGAGTCCAAAATGTCGAATTTCGTGGGATAGCATATCTAGTTTATTTTTATCGGGTCCCGAACGAAACCCGAGGATCTGCTCGGAGACTTTGGAAAATGCAGACTTTTAGCGACCATAAAGTATCTTTTGAGTGACTAGACGTCATTTTAGCGACAAGATCTGCCATTATTTAAAGACGAAAATCAGCATTCAACACTCATTTTCTAAACGCAATTGCTCTATCATTTTAGCTCCATTTTAGGTGATTCAAAGGTTGGGTTGCTCGTAATTGGCATGGCTACACATTAGAGTCTCGTGGACAATCTGGGGACCTCCGTTTAAGGTGATTTTCTAGTTTTAGCTGCTGTCCTCCCTCCTTCTTTAGTTTTAATTGTGATTTAAATGCATGGGCTGATTCTGGGTTGTTCTGAGCTCCAAATTGTCTTCCATTTTGGGAGACAAGTTCGGGGAGAAAAAATGAACCTTCTCAGAAAGTTGATTTCAGAATTCCCTGTGCAGGTCTCACAATCCCATTTTAGACATGATTTTGGGTCTTACTCTGCAAAATGCAATTTTTTCATCAAAACAACTGTTTTGATGTTGTGATTCTATTTTTGATAGTGTGGCAGCGTTTCAAGGCCGTATGAAACTGAAATTCTTCAACGACGTAAATTGGAGCGTGCACGGTCGACCTATATGTAGGTTACAACTTCCATCTCCTTAAACTGATCACGATCAAGTAATTTTATGTTGATTTGTATGAATTTGGGGTTGAATTGGTGGTTAATCATGTTAAATTCCTAGAAACCATGCCTTAGTGTACTTTTCAGCTATTACGGGTGGTTGAAGCATGTATATTGTGTTTTTTGATCATTCTCAACTTGTGGTGTGCCTTAATTATGATTTGTGAATACTGTTGGAGCATGTTTGTCCTTAGTCTAGTCTTAGGCTAATGATTTCCATAGACTTACATCTTTTTGGAGCCGTTAGGCCTTGTAATCTCCCCGACATTGCTTCAGACAACTTAACTCCTTGTAGAGTAGTGTAACAGACTTGAGTTTGATAGTTTGGGCCTCAGTTAGGCAGTAATAACACCCTTGGAATCAAATATCCATAAATCCCCTATTTTCGTCTATTTCGAGCTCTCCGATTCTTGGTGTAGAGGCTACTCATCTATTCTGGTTGGATATGGTTAGGGATGGAGTGAGTTATTGATGGCACTCAGATTGGGGTTACTTCTCATGATGCTCGATTGTCCATTGATCCTATTTGTAGCCGATTCGCCTTTATTTTTGGTTCAAGTCCCCCAATTCACTCCATCGGGCATGGTTCAAGTCCTTGCCTTGGTATTATAGCCTTGGTTCAAGTCCTGGCTTTATTCAGCCGTGGTTCAAGTCCATCGCCATGTGCAACCATGGTTCAAGTACACCGCTCCTAACAAGTTGGTTCAAGTCCATAGCTACTCTCACCTTGGTTCAAGTTCTTGTCATATTTATACGTGTTTCAAGTCCATAATTATCCTTAGCCTTGGTTCAAGTCCTTGTTTATTCCAAATCTCGGTTCAAGTCCTTGATCTTCCATATTCAATTAGGTTTAAGTCCTTACCCCCTATGAATTCTAGATGAGCTTTAGGCATATGGATTGGTTTCAGTTCGAGTCTGCGGAAAGTTCTGGAAATCTTGGGAACTTTGTCACATCATCTTATTGCATTCTAAACTCTTCCTTTTACGTGTCAGGATTATGGGAGTCTTCTCGGGTTTTACTTTTTGCTTTCACACGAGTGTACCCGTCAGGTTTATGGGAGCCCAGTTGGATTTAGTTAGTTATTCTCCTTTTTATTTATATGTTACCACACTCGTACATACCTATCAGATTTCTCATTCCTGTTTCTGGTAGTGTTTTAGATTCTCACATTTCATATTACTTTTGATTTTCTTGCTCAGTCAGCCTATGAGGTCTACTGGGTACCTATTGTTTTGGTACTCATTCTACACTCTATATCTATTTTCGTGATGCAGGTCCGAGCACCAGCTACTAGTGTTAACATCAAGCTTGTAGCAGTCTGATCCGTAGACGGGGCTGAACACTTGGAATTTTGTGCTATACTAGTCTCCATCTATATATATTTACTTTTCTTTTGCTTTTGGAGATTGTCTTGTTTCTATGGTCTATTTTTGGGACTTGTACTTATTTTGTTAGTAGCTTTGTACATGTGACTTCCAGGTTTGGGGAGGGATCTCTTATTTGTATATATATTGGCTTGCTTATATACTTCTTCATCTATGATTCCTATTATTCAAGTTATTTTTTTAGTTTGAGTTTAGTTATCTGCCTTCAATCCCATTACTTGTAGTTCCGAGATATAGGATAGCTTTCCTACTAGTGGGTTATAGTAGGCACCATCATGATTCGAGGAATCGAGTCATGAAAATTTGATATCAGAGCCCCAGGTTACCAGTCTCACTTGTACAAAGCTAACATCTTGTAAAATCCTTTGGATCGGCATGGAGACGACCGTGACTTATCTTTTAGAGGATACAAGTAGTCGTTAGGAATATTTTTTATTTTGTATCCTTTTCATACATCGTATGTCTAATTGGTTACATTGGATCTCAGTTGTTTAACTATTTCACATGATGGCTTGTACCCGCGGTAGAGCGGCCGAGATTAATGCATCTGAGCCCGAAGAAAAGCCCTAGCTAGGGGTAAAGGTCGACCCGAGGTCGAGGAAGGGCTCCAGCAGTAATCGAGAGAGAGATAGGACTCCGACACCAGGCAGAGCCTTAGATATATCATGTTCCTCCTTATCTGGTGGGGCTGGGAACAACCCAGCCACCACCTATACTTGCTGTCACTCAGGACCTTCAAGAGATGCTTGCCCAAATTTTAGGGGCTATAGGGGGTATGCAACAACAGGCCCCAGCTCCAGTTCTAGCACCACAGGGTCAACTTACTCCAGCGGCTCCAGTGGCAAGTAAAGAGCCACATGGTTGTTATGACTGTGGGGAGCTCGATCATTGGTCCAAATAGCGCCTTCTTTGTAGGTTAGCCACACCAGCTCCATTGGCAGCTAGACCCGCACCAGTAGTAGCACCTCTAGTTAGAGGAGGAGGTTAGGATCAAGATTGGTACAATGGTCACCAGGGTAAATGGGGAGGTCCTAGGGGAGGCAGGACATGTGGCCGAGGTGATGCATGAGGTAAAGGCGCCCATGGCCACTTCTATGCAGCTACATCTAGAATAGAGGCTGAGCCATCAAACGATGTGATTACATGTACAATTATTTTATTTCATCAGCCCACCTCAACATTATTTGATCTAGGAACCACTTATTCTTATGTATTTTTAGATATTGCATTCCTCGGTTGAATATGAGTCCGGAGCCCCTAGTAGTGTCATTACATGTTTTGACCCCTGTGGGTGAGTCTTTAGTAGTGGATCAAGTATTTAGATCTTGCTTAGTGACTATTTAGGAGCTAGACACCCAGGCTGACCTTATATTGCTTGATATGGTAGATTTTGATATGATTTTGGGTTAAGGTGGTTATCCCCTCATCATGTGGTTTAGGATTTCTACGCAAAGACCATTACCTTATCCATGTTTGTCATACCTTTGGTGTTGTGGCAGGGTGCCTATAGCCGTGCACCGACGGGGATTATATTTTTTATATTTGGTCAGCAATTGGTTGCTTTAGGTTGTCTAGCCTATTTTTCCTATGTACGAGATGTTAGTAAGGAGAGTCCTTTAGTTAATTTGGTTCCAATGGTTAAGGAGTTTGTAGATGTATTTCCCATAGACCTACCTGGCCTCCCTCCAAAGTGTGATATTGTTTTTTTCCATAGACTTTGAGCCAGGTACCCGTCCTATTTCTATTTCACCTTATTGAATGACACCTGCAGAGCTCAAAGAGCTTTGTGTTCAGCTGGAGGACCTCATAGGTAAGGGGCTCATTCATCCTAGTGTATCGCCTTGGGGTGACCTAGCCTTGTTTTTGAAGAAGAAGGATGGTTCTATGTGGATGTGTATTGACTAAAGGCAGTTGAGCAAGGTGACAGTGAAGAACCATTTTTCTATGCTTTGTATTGATGAACTATTTAATCAGCTTCAAGGTACCGCAATGTTTTTTAAGATTGAATTGAGATCCGGTTACCATCAGTTGAGGATTAGGGCATCGAACATCCCTAAGACAATATTTAGGACTCGTTACGGCTACTATAAGTTCCTAGTGATATCTTTTGGGTTGCCTAATGCCCCTGTCACCTTAATGGACTTGATGAATCGTGTGTTCATGTTGTACCTTGATTCCTTCGTCATAGTCTTCATTGATGGCATATTGGCATGCTCGTGGAGTCGGAGTGAGCATGAGTAATATTTGAGGATAATGCTCCGACTTTGAGAGATCAATGACTTTTTGCCAATTTCTCAAACAGTCTTTTTGCTTGAGTATGTAACATTCTTGGGGCATGGGTTGTCCAAGAGAAGAATTATTATTGATCGATGAAGATCGAGACTATCCATGAATAGGATAGGCTTACATCTGTTATTGAGGTTTGTAGCTTTGTCGGTTTAGCAAGTTACCACAGATATTTTGTTGAGGGCTTCTCCACTATTGTAACACCCTTGACTTGATTGAATCACCAGGTGTCCCTTTTGTATGGCCGGATGAGTCTGAGTTGAGTTTTGTAGGCTCAAGGAGTTGCTTACCACCACTCCCATTTTGACTCTTCTAGTTAAGGGCGAGGGCTTTATTGTATAATGTGACACATTCAGCATTGGTTTGGGTTGTGTATTACTGCAACAAGGTCGGGTCATAACTTATACATCGAGGCACCCTAAGCTGCACGAGCACAATTAGCCCACACATGACTTGGAGTTGGAGGCGATTGTTTGTGCGCTTAAAATCTTGAGGCACTATCTGTATTGAGTTCGTTGTGAGATCTATAGTGATCATAGGAGCCTTCAGTACATTATGAACCAGAGGGACCTTAATTCGAGGAAGTGTTGTTGGATTGCGTTCATCTCTCTATTCTCTACCATCTGGACAAGGCGAATGTAGTAGCGGATGCCTTGAACCAGAAGGTGATGAGTATGAGATTTTGACTCATTTAGGGATTTATTTTCATAGTATAGGTGTCTTCAATGCCTAATTTATGCTATAAGCTGATGTTCAAATGTTGATTCACAACAATGAAGGCTAAGGAGCAAGGCAAGGACATTACCAGGCAAAAAGGAGAGAAAAGTTGAAGGAAGGAAATCCTAGTGATCTCCAAGACCACTTGGCGAACCGCCGAGTTTCTCATTAGCTCACCTAAATTTTCAGCGTGCCAGCCCTAGGGAAAAACCCACTTGGCGATAGAAATGGACAATCGGCGGACCGCCGAATGACCCGACGACATCGACCTCGATCGCCTAAAGTTAAAAACCCTGAGGACTAAGAGCCAAGGCAAACCGGTGATGGATTGGAGCAAAGGGCATGTCGCCGACCTGGTTGGCGATGCACAACTTATTTTGCCTAATATCCTTGAAGGCTAAAATTTGGGAAAGTATAAATTGAAATTTGAAAAAGATCAAATACTGATTCAAGCATTGTAGAAACTAAATCCAGTTTTCCTGAGTTTTCCATTGTAGACTTTTGAAGATTTTGAGACTTGGTTTTGAGGATTTTCAATTGGGTTTTTGAATTAATCCGATTTGAAACATTTTAGAGACTTGGAAACCATTACCCAACTCTTGGCTAATATAGTTGGTAATTGTTTCTTCCTTTTTATGAAGTGTAGCTAAAACCCCAATCCTTGGGGCGTGATCATGTGATTATTGGTTTAATTAACATATGGGTATTGTTTTTTACTAATTTTAATGCTTAATTGAAGTGGGCTTAATCGATAGCTCTGTGTCAATCGATGAATTGTAGTTGCAAATGCAATTCTAGCTTAGTGTTCTAGGTTTGCTTTAGAAAGAGGTTATAGAACCAAGATTTTTGATTAATGATTGTAGTTATTGGGTTGATGTGGGTTCAGCTCGACATAGTGAATACTAAACTTGATTCTACCTATCTAACTCGAGAGACTAGATAAATTAAGGTTTTTGGATGTTTACATTAATAACTTTGTCGAGGTTCGAGAGAACTGGCTTGAATCGTAATAGTTGTTCGAGAAAGCTATTGCATCTATAGTCTAGCCTACGCACTGATATTTAGCAATTGTTAGTGAATTTCAATTACCCATATAGTGATATTAGCCTATAATCGACCACATCCCTAAGAATTCCTCTCTACTTATTGATTCCACTCTTTTGATAATTGTTTTAGTTGTTAATTGACAAACCAATCCCCCAATCTAACATTTGTTGTCAACCCTTTTGATTTATCTAAATGTATGCGATAATTTCTATTCCTATAATTGATTAGACCACATTTGTAACTTCGTAACTGAATTCAACTTTTACCACTCCCTGAGGGTTTTGTAACATCCCAAAAACTAGTAGGCTAAACTAGAGCTTAACAGAAAGGTTAGAGTCATAAATGTAACTCCCCGTACTTAAAAATAAAGGGTTTAGGGTTTGAACGTTAAGGTATGAACCCTAAGGACCAACAATGGGTCCTTGAGAAAGACCTTCGAAAATTGTCTGGGCAGTGGACCATGGAGGGGACCCATGCCTCGAGGGTCTATCCACACCCGTGGGTGAAGGGGGGCCGTAGGTCAAGCCTGCAAGTGAGGCTCTCTGAACCCCCCGACCAACATTTCACCAGCACGGGCTATGGGTCCGACCATGGTACGTAGGTGAGGGTCTCGTGGGTGAGGGCTATGTTCTCTGACCAAGAACCGCGCTTAACTAGGACGGGCCGTGGTTTCATACATGGACTGTAGGTCAAAGGTCCATGGTTCAGGCCTGGAACTACTGTTTGGCAGTTAAGCTTAGGGGCATTTTGGGGTTTTTCAATTTTAATTAATGACTAAGTGAGGTCGTTTTTGCCTAAATTAGATCACTTATATAAGGATTTTATATCACTAAATTAAGTCAAATACCTCCTTATTTCTAAATCCCTAAATTTTATCCTCTCCAAAGAAAATTCACTCTCTAGAACTTCAAGGAAAAAGAAGAAGGAAGTTGGAGCTAGGGTTCAAGGTGCAAGGTTTTCTTCTCAAATTCATTGGATTTCATTGCTAAGGTATGGTAGCTCTTCATCCATGGATAGCCTTCATCCATGGAGCCCCTTCAAAACCCCAATTTCAAAGATAGAAATCCCCAAAAGCTAGGGTTTATTCCAAAACCATGGGTTCCTTTAAAAAAAGATTCTAATGCTTGAATTACCTTATATTATAATTGAATTGATGATTTATTATGATTTTAATGTTGAAATCCCCTTATGTCCCCATTATGATCGTGTGATGTGTGTTTGTGGATGAAAGAATGATATTATGGGATTATGCTTCTACTACTTGAATTATGTTAGTATCCATGTCTAATGTAGTGGATTATATATGTGTTTATTCAATATGAGCTTTGATCGAAAGGGAAAATTAAGATATTATGCATGAATTATGAAGTTTAGTATATGCTTTAGGAACACTTTGAGAGTAAAGTGACTATGGTTATGGTATAGTTGTTGTGTTGTTGAAAAATTATTCTCATATACACACTTATGCATGAATATGATATGATGTGAAATGTTTTCCCAAAATATGGTGATTCTAGGGTTGAAAGGCTTTCTCACCTATCGAATCTGTATATAGACATAGACGGTGAAAGGTTATTCTCACACATGATCTAATGAGCTATCTTATGAGTTATGTTGGATTGAGTGTCAAGACATTCCTTCATGAATATGAACTTAAGTCAAGGCTTAATGTGAATATTGAATATACTAGGGAAGCTTTTCTACTAGTTGAGTCCGACTTCCCAATAAAAGCTTTCACACTAATTGAGTCCAAATTTCTAGTAGAAATCTCCTTATCTCATAAACTATGTGCCCTCATAGGTATTTTGCTAGTGGATCCACCAAAGCTAAGAGTATGGTTCTACCTTAGGCAAGTAGGACAACCTCTTTTCGGTGTGGGATAGACATCAAATTCTATGTTAAGCTCACATGGTCTATGTTGGTTAAGGCTTACCCACTATGATGGAAATATTAACAAGGATATGAAATATGATCAATGGTTACTCAAGAAGCTTTACCTAATATGGATGAGGTTTATGGGGTCTTATTCATGCATTGCACAAGTAGGCTTTGAGGGTATTTATGATATGTTCCTCTTATGTTATGATGATCTAAATGTTGACTATGCTTATGACTTATGCTTTTCCACTATCTTCAAAATGAAATTTTAACTTAGTAAATTGCATGCATTCCATGCAATGCCTCTTTTAGCATGATTTCAATGTTTTTATGCATGTCTATCATACTTAGTTCATTTTATTACTAATGCCTAATTTTCCTACATTTTTCCAAAGTGTAGGGTCCGGTTCTCAAGGTACTAATCATTGTGGCTAAATGCTTGGATTTGGTTATTCTCCTAGCTTGTTGGTGAGTCCTCATGATTTGAGGACATATGTTATCTATTTGTGGTTCCTTTCTTGTATTTTCTTTTCAGACTATGCTGTATGGGTTGTGTCTGCTTTCTCATTTGAATATTGTAATATATTGCTATGTTGAGACTTAGAGTATAGCCTTCCGCTTTTCTTTAAATGAAAATTTTAGACTTTAAATGCGTTTTTACTCTTATTGTTCTATCGCTTATGTTATGATATGCTAAGTGTCTTACATGGGGCCTTTCGGGGTTCTATGTGCCTTGTTACATCTAGATGGTACCCTAGGTCATGACAAACTTGGTAATCAAATCACAAGGTTTAGAATGATTCTAGGATGATGTCTCATAAGCCGCGTATAGTAGAGTCTTGTTCATGGGTGTGAAGAGCACCACACTTATGAATGAGAGGCTACAAGATGTTTAGGAAATTCCACTTCTTCATTACTCTTAAGTCGTGTCTTTAATTCTAAAAGATTTCTCTTTCATAATTCTTCTCTTGTGACTTCAGGATATGAATACGTGAAGGGCTAACACTAGAAGGATGGAAGATGAGAATGTGAATCAAGGAGTTCCTCCTCAGGCTCATCAAGCCCCGGTATATCCTTTGGTTGAGAATGCGACCCATGCAGGGCTTAGGTCTACCATCCAACTATTGGCTTATGTCATGATGGCTCAAGCCAATAGAGAAATTGTAGCTTCGGTGAATTCAGCTGCTGCAAGGGTTAGGAATTTGCTCGAATGAACCCTCTCGATTTTTATGACTCCAAGGTGGAAGAAGATCCCCAAAAGTTCACCGACAAGGTTTATAAAGTTCTTGCTATCATGGGGTATCTTTGGAAGAGAAGACCGAGTTAGCCACCTACCAACTAAAAAATGTTTCTCAAGTATGGTATGATCAATGGAAGGGTGGAAGACCTATAAGAGCGGGCTAGTAGGATAGGAATTGTTTAAATCGACATTTCTTGATAGATTCTTTCCCCGAGATTTAAGGGAAGATAAGCTGGAAGGATTCATCAACCTTCGCCAAGGAAGTATGAGAGTGAGAGAGTATACCTTAAAGTTCACTCAATTGTCCAAGTATGCTCCAACTATGGTGGCATATTCAAGGGATAAGATGAGTAGGATTTTGATGGGCATGTCCGACTTGGTTAAAAACAAATGTTGTAAAGTAATGTTCCATCATGACATGGACATCTCAAGGATTATGATGTACGCTCAACAAATTGAGAAGTCAAAACTCAAGGAAAAGAATAGAGAGGTGAAAAGAGCTCGAACTGGTGAGGAAACTTCTCCAATGCTAGGTTCGATGGACAAGGTCGGCCAAGGTTTAGACAAAGGTTTTCCAAACAAGGTTCCTCTAGTGCTCCAAGGGTCAACAAGGATAGGGTTTCCAACCCTAAACCTCAAGGGGTAATAGTAGCGGTTGTTATGTGGCTAGACCTAATTATGCAAAATATTAAAGAAAGTATGATGGTAAGTGCCTAGTTGGCACCGATGGGTGTTTTACTTGTGGGAATATCGGCCACAATATGAGAGATTGTCCGATGCTCAAGGTTAAGGGAAGAGAAGATAAACAAGCTCCTCCAAGCTGTTCAAACTCCAATGCCCCAAAGAAAAACCATTTTTATGCTCTTCAATCCCAAGGTGACCGAGAGGGCTGCTCGGAAGTGGTGATCGGTAGGTTAAAATTCTTTGTTATTGATGTGCATGCCTTGTTAGATCCCGGTGCTACTTTTTTCTTTGTGACACCTTATGTGGCCATGAAGTTTGATATACTTCCCGAACTGCTAGCAAAACCTTTTTCGGTCTCTACCCTGGTTGGTGACTCGGTGGTGGCTAAGAGAGTCTATAGGGGATGTCCCATAGATTTACTTTGGTGGATTTGGCAGAGCTAGACATGTTAGACACTGATGTGATTTTAAATATGGATTGGTTGCATGCATTTTATGCCTCTATCAATTGTAGGACTCGGGTGGTTAGATTCCAATACCCAAATGAGCCTATCTTAAAGTGGAAGGGGGGAAATTCTATCCCTAGAGGTCAATTTTTCTCTTGTCTTAAATCTAGGAAGATGATATCCAAAGGGTGCATTTACCATCTTGTTAGGGTGAGGGATATTGATTTTGAAACCCCTTTTCTAGAGTCGGTTCCAGTAGTGAATGAGTTCCCGAAAGTTTTCTTGAATTATTTGACTGGTATTCCTCATGAGTGGGAAATAGACTTTGGTATTGACATTATTCCGATTACGCAACCTATCTCTATTCCTCCTTAAAGAATGGCTCTGGCGGAGTGGAAAGAGCAGCTAAAGGATTTGCTAGATAAGGGTTTCATGCGATCGAGTATCTCTCCATGGGGTGCTCCTGTGTTGTTTGTTAAAAAGAAGGATGGGTCTCTTAGAATGTGCATTGATTATCGTCAATTGAATAAAGTGACCATCAAAAATAAGTATCCTCTTCTGAGAATTAATGACTTATTTGACCAACTTCAAGGGGATAGTTATTTCACTAAGATTGATCTTTGTTCGGGTTATCACCAATTGAGGGTAAGAGGAGATGATATTCCAAATACGGCCTTTAGAACCCGGTATGGTCATTATGAGTTTGTGGTAATGTCATTTGGGTTAACTAATGCTCTGGTGGCATTTATCAACTTGATGAATATAGTGTTTAGCCAAAACCTAGACATGTTTGTGATTGCGTTTATCAATGATATATTGATCTATTCAAGGAGTGAGAACAAACATGTGGACCATTTGAGAATTGTGTTGCAAGTTCTTAAGGACCTACAACTTTTTGTAAAGTTTAGCAAGTGTGAATATTGGTTAAGGTCTGTAGCTTTCCTTGGTCATATTTTGTCAAGTGAGGGTATTGAGATAGATCCAAAGAAGACGGATGCGGTCAAGAGTTGGCCTAGACCTCTAAATCCTTCTAATATTAGAATCTTTTTGGGTTTGGCCTATTACTATACAAGGTTTGTTGAGGGATTTTCCTCCATTGCTTCTCCTTTAAAGGTGTTGACTCAAAAAAAAGTTAAGCTTGTATGGTTGGAAGCGTGTGAGAAATGTTTCCATGAATTGAAAGATAGACTTACTTCCACTCCGGTGTTGACCTTATTGGAGGGTACAAATGGTTTTGTGGTGTATTGTGATACCTTTAAAGTTGTGTTGGGATGTGTGTTGATGCAAAATGGTAAGGTGATTGCCTATGTTTCAAGGCAACTTAAAGTCCATGAGAAGAATTGTCCTGCCCATGATCTTGAGTTAGCGGCTGTTGTGTTTGACTTAAAGATATGGAGGCATTACTTGTATGGGATCCATGTGGATGTTTTCACCGATCACAAGAGTCTACAATATATGTTTAGTAAAAAGGACTTGAATCTTTGTCAGAGAAGGGGGTCAGAATTATTGAAGGATTATGATATATGATTGTACTCTTTCACACTGGCAAAGCTAATGTGGTAGCGGATGCTCTTTGTAAGTTGTTGATGGGTAGTATGGCTTATTTAGAGGATGAAAAGAAAGAGTTGGTTCGTGATGTGCATAGGTTGGCAAGAGTAGGTGTTCAACTAGTGGATTCTGCCAAGGGTGGTGTCATGGTCCATAATGGTTCCAAATCAACCTTTGTAATGGATGTGAAGTCTAAGCAAAGTCTTGATCCTATCTTGGTAGAGTTAAAAGAGGCAGTACTCAAAAAGTCCAATGAGGCTTTCTCCCAAGGGGGAGATGGGGTACTAAGGTATCAAGGTAGGTTATGTGTTCCAAATGTTGACGGCTTGAAAGAGCAAATTATAGAAGAAGCCCATAGTTCTTGATATTTTATTCACCCGGGAGCCACCAAGATATACCGTGACCTATGGGAAGTCTATTGGTAGAATGGGATGAAAAAAGGACAGCGAGGAATTTGAGGCCAAATGTTCTAATTGTCAACAACTTAAGGTTGAGCACCAAAGGCCGGGAGGCTTATCACAAGATATTTCTATTCCTACTTGGAAGTAGGAAGATGTGAACATGGATTTTATTGTAGGCTTGCCACGTACTAGGTGGTAACATGACTCTATATGGGTAATAGTGGACCGGATGACTAAGTCTGCTCATTTCATTCCCGTCAGGGTGTCCTACTTGGTGGAAGAATATGCGAAGTTGTATGTGAGGGAAATAGTAGGTTACATGGAGTTCCCTAGTCTATAATTTCAGACCGAGGTCCTCAATTTACTTCACAGTTTTGGAAGTCTTTCCAAAAGGGGCTAGGTACCAAGGTGAAGCTAACCACAAGTTTTCACCCTCAAACGGATGGTCAAGCAGAACGCACCATTTAGACTCTAGAGGACATGTTAAGGGTATGCGTGATACATTTTAAGGGCAATTGGGATGACCATATGCTGTCAGTTGAGTTTGGTTATAATAATAGTTATTATTCGAGTATCGACATGGCTCTTTTTGAGGCTCTCTATGGTAGGAGATGTAGGTCTCCTATAGGATGGTTTCAAGTAGGGGAATTTGCTCTCCTAAGCCCAGAATCGGTGCATGAGTTCATTGAGAAATTTGGGTTATTAGAGAGAGGTTAGGACGACACAAAGTCGGCAAAAGTCCTATGTCGATGTTAGAAGAAGAGATCTTGAATTTTATGTCTATGATTGGGTTTATTTGAAGATCTCACCCAGGAAGAGTGTTATATGTATGGAAAGAAGGGGAAATTTAGTCCTCGATTTATGTGTCCTTATGAGATTTTGAGGCGTGTGGGCAAATTGCATATGAGTTAGACTTGCCAAATGAGTTGGCATTAGTGCATCCAGTTTTCCATGTCTCAATGTTGAAAAAATGTATTGGGGATCCATCAACCATAGTTCCCTTAGAGCGTTTAGAGATTAAGGAGAATCTTGCTTATGAAGATGTACTGGTTGAGATTCTAGACCGGCAAGTTAGGAGGTTGAGAAACAAGGAAGTTGCCTCCATGAAGGTATTGTGGAGAAATCACTTAGTTTAGAGTGCTACTTTGGAGGTCGAGGCCGATATGAAGTCCCAATATCCTCATTGCTTTCCTTCTACTCCTATTCAAGCTTGAGGTAAGTAGTTCCTCTTGGGTTTCCTTGTTTAGGAGTCATGTGTGATTTATGTGGTTCCATGATTTCCTTATGTTATGCATGTTCTTGAGAAATTCATGATTAGTGCGAAAATGAGTTTTTATGATTAATGTTTCTCATGTTGTTGTGCATTGAGTATGAGTTTCCTATTGACTTCATGAGATGAATTACTGAACATGCTTTAGTATGCTTTTGAGAGTAAATTGCATCTTGGCTCCATGATATTGTGTTGATTATGCTTTAAGTTTGGAGAAAGTAGTTCCTCCGATGACTATGAGAAATGTCGAGTTTCATGCATAATGGGTTGTTCAATGTAGTTCCTACTTTCTTGTGATGCATTGGTTATGGTTGAGTTGGAGTTGATGTTTCCTCCTTTTAATTGTGCATTATTTTGATGTTTCATGCATGATGGGCTGATAGTCTTAAGTCTTTACTTTCGTAAGGTGTCTAGATCGTCATTCGAGGATGAATGTACCCAAGGGGTATTTATTGTAACTCCTCGAAAACTAGTAGGATAAACTAGATCTTAACATGAGGGTTAGAGTCGTAAACATAACTCCCCTTACATAAAAATAAAAGGGTTTAGTGTTATAATGTTAAGGTATGACCTCCAAGGACCAACCATGGGTCCTTCAGAAATACCATAGAGAACTGCTTGATCAGTAGACCACGGAGGGGACCCATGCCTCGTGGGTCAGTCCACGCTCATGGGTGAGGAGGGGTCGTAGGTCGAGCCTGCAAGTGAGGCCCTTTGAACCCTGACCCACGTTTCACCAGCACGGGTCGTGGGTCTAACCACAGTCCGTAGGTGAGGGTCTCATGGGTGAGGGCCAAGTTCTCTGACCATGAACCACGCCCAACCAGGACGGGCCGTGGTTCCATACATGGTTCATAGGTCATTGGTCCGTGGTTCAAGCCTGGAATTGCATTTTGGCAGTTAAGCTTATGGGCATTTTGGGGTTTTTTGGTTTTAATTAATAACTAAGTGAGGTCGTTTTAGCCTAAATTATATCACTTATATAAGGATTTTATATCACTAAATTAAGTCAAATACCTCATTATTTCTCCTCCAAAGAAAATTCATTGTCTAGAACTTCAAGGAAAAAGACAAAGGAAGTTGGAGCTAGAGTACAAGGATCAAGGTTTTCTTCTCAAATTCATTGGATTTAATTGCTAATGTATGGTATCTCTTCATTCATGGATAACCTTCATGCATGGAGCCCATTCAAAACCACAATTTCAAAGACAGAAATCCCCAAAAGCTAGGGTTTAATTCCAAAACCATGGGTACCTTTCAAAAATGATTCTAATGCATGAATTACCTTATATTATGATTGAATTGATGATTTATTATGGTTTTTATGTTGAAATCCCCAAGAACTCATGAAATCTCCATATTTCCCAATTATAATCTTGTGATGTGGGTTTGTGGATGAAAGAAGGATATTATGCGATTATGCTTGTAGTAATTGAAATACTTGAATTATGTTAGTATCCATGTCTAATGTAGTGAATTATAGATGTGTTGATTCAATATGAGCTTTGATCCTTGAAAGGGAAAATTATGATATTATGTATGAATTATGAAGTTTAGTATATGTTTTAGGAACACTTTTAGAGTAAAGTGAATATGGTTATGATCTTGTTGTGTTGTTGAAAGGTTATTCTCATATACACACTTATGCTTGAATATGATATGATGTGAAAGGTTTTATCACAATATGATGATTCTAAGGTCAAAAGGTTTTCTCACCTATTGAATCTATATGTAGACATGGACGGTGAAAGGTTATTATCATGCATGATCTAATGAGATATCTTATGAGTTATGTTGGATTGATTTTTAAGACATTCTTCCATGAATACGAACTCAAGTCAAGACTTAATATGATCTCAATGGGAATTAATGCTTAGCACCGAGTGAATATTGAATATGAGAGGGAATATTTTACTCTAGTTGAGTTTGGCTTCCCAATGAAAGCTTTTACACTAGTTGAGTCTTGCTTTCCAAATGGGTTCCTTATACGCTAGTTGAGTCTGGGTTCCCAAAGAATGTCTCATAATGGGTCTGGGTTTCTAGTAGCAATCTCCTTATCCCATAAACTATGTGCCCTCATAGGTATTTAGCTAGTGGATCCACCTAAGCTAAAAGTATGTTTCTACCTCAGTTAAGTAGGACAACCCCTTTTCAGTGTGGGGTAGACACTGGATTCCATGTTAAGCTCACATGGTCTATGTCAGTTAAGGCCTATTCCCACTATGATGACAATATGAACAAGGATATGAGATATAACCTATGGTTACTTAAGAAGCTTTACTTAGTATGAGAGAGAATTACAGGGTCTTATTCACGTATTGGACAAGTATGCTTTGAGGGTATTTATGATATGTTCCTCTTATGTTATGATGATCTAAATGTTGACTATGCTTATGACTTATGCTTTTCCACTCTCGTCAAAATGATGTTTTAACTTAGTAAATTTCATGCATTCCATGAAATGTCCCTTTTAGCATGATTTCATTATTTTTATGCATGCCTATCATACTTGGTGCATTTTTGTACTAACACCTACTTTTTCTATATTTTTCCCAAGTGTAGGGTCCGGTTCTCAAGGTGCTAATCGATGTGGCTAAAAGCTTGGATTTGATTATTCTCCTAGCTTGTTGGTGATTCCTCATGATTTGAGGATGGATGTTATTTCTTTGTAGCTCATTTCTTGTATTTCCTTTTCAGAATATGCTGTATTGGGTGTGTCCCTTTTCTCGAATATTGTAATAGATGGCTATGTTGAGATTTAGAGTCTAGACTTCCACTTTTTTTTGGATGAAAATTTTAGACTTGAAATGCATTTTTAGTCTTATTGTTCTATTTCTTATGTTATGATATGCTAAGTGGCTTACATGGGTCCTTTATAGTTCTATGTGCCTTGTTACATCTAGGGGGTACCCCTAGATCGTGACAGGTTCGAACCCAACTCTTTATTGAGTTTTATACTACATTACGATTGCATACACCTAGTATTGTATAAGGTGTAGTTTAGGTTTATCAAAAATGGTGTCGCTATTGGGGAGTGGTATTGTTTAGAATTTTCTTATTGAAGTTTGAATTGTGATCTTCTTGTGTTGTAGTGGAATCGACTTAGTTTTTTTGTGTTTGTGTTGGATGTGTTTGAAAAGAAGAAGAGATAAGTGTGAATGGGAGTAATGCTAGACAAATTGGCCACAAAGATGATATCAGAAATCTGAATGATATGAATGACCTGATTTAATTGGGTGGTGTTGGTTCTATACTTCTACCTCCTGTTGAGGGCAATGTTGTCTTCCATGTCACTAGCACAATGCTACAACTCTTGCAAATGAATCGCTTATATAGAGGGCTAGCTCATGAGGATCCCCACGAGCATCTTCAGATTTTTATAGACATATGTGGTCCGTTCTCATTCAAGAACATCTCTCAAGAATCTGTCCATCTCCAATTATTCCCATTTTCTTTGATGGGGGAAGCTACAAAGTGGTTTGTTGAACTACCGAGGAATTCCATTACTACTTGGGATGAACTTACCGTGGCTTTCTTTGTAAGGTTCTTTCCTCCTTCAAGGATGATGACATTAAGAGATAGTATCAATCTTTCAAATGCTTGGAAGATGAACAAATCCATGAGACTTGGCTGAGATTGAAGAAGTTGGTAATACAATGTATGACTCATGGACTTCCGAACTATATGTTGTTACAACATTTCTATAGAAGTCTTGACTCGGTGAAAAAATGTGTTGCTGATCAACTTGTTCCAGGTGGTACAATGCAACAACCTTTCGAAATATCATCTAATATCCTCGATGGCATGACCAAGATCAACACAGCATGGTACACTAGAGAGGACCAGGTGTCTCCTTTAACCTTTAGGATGACAAAAGAACATATCGAGAAATATCAAGAGCGAGACCAAAATATGGCTAAAATGATGACCCACCTAGATATCTTGTTGAAAAATGTGATGGGTAGTGGGTTGAAGAGTGTAAATGTTGTTGGTATTGGTAGAGCAAACCCCGAGGAGGCACACTTTAAGCCTCTATATAATGAGGAAGCGAATTTTCTTGCTAATCAAGGAGGAGGTTTCTGTCCGAACTATCCAAGGTTGGGTGGAAATCTGGGTTTAAATAGAGAAAGAGAAGATGGATGGAGAGACTATGATAGAGAATGACATGATCATGCTGTTGCTTGGAAGGAAAGGGACGGTGACAAGGACTGGTACGTTCCACCTCATGAACGTCAAAAGCCCATGGATCAAAGTGCGGACCCGGAGAGCTTCTGTACAGAAGACATGCTGGCACGCATTCTAAATAAGGTGGAAAGGTCAAACAAAGTTTTGAAAGGAATGAAAGAGGACGTATTCACACTCAATCAGAGGCTCACCTCTCATTCAGTGTCCATCAAACGATATGGAAACGCAAATGGGAAAAATTTCGTCTCATTTGAACCCTAGGACAAAAAGATTTCTACCAAGTGATACCTTGGCTAACCCAAAAAAGGAACCTTGAAAGAGTATCCATGTCATGGCACGACATTAAATAAGGCACTTATTGGGAGGCAACCCAAGTTTTAATGATTTTATTAGTGTTGTTTGAATAACGGGTGTTGAATGTGCAGGTTGAAAAGTTGCAATTTGGGAAAATGGCAATTAGGCGAGCCAAAAGTCCAGTCGGCAACTGATACGCTCAAATTACACTTCCCTACAGAAGCATAAGCGATCGTTATCAAGTAGAGAACCCAACTTGTAGGTTGGGGTCGATCCCACAAGGAAAAATGGTTTAGACTTTACTTTAGCCTACAATTATATTCGATTAGTCAAAGATCTTCCAGAAACAAATAATTAAAAAGGGGGATTAGTTTATAATAAATAATAAGAATTCAATAAAATTCAGTAATTAAACAAAACTCAGTTTTTGGTTGTTATCAAGATGAGAGAAATAACTAGGGCGTACGTGTTCCCCACAAGCTCATAACGCAATAATCCTAGTAACAGCAATCCCTTCCTAGTGTATTACATGCAAAGTAATAAGTTAGGTATCTCTAAATCATTGATCCGGCATCTAGAGAATTTCACCCCGCACCTTGATCCGGCTACGTGTGTACACTTTACTAACCCTTACCTTTACCTCATATTAGACATCATAATCGATGTTTGGCTTAGTTATTACTTCGCACCAATCGATACTAGTCTATTAGATAGTATCACACTAAATCTATGTTGATAATTCTTTTCTTGTTGATTACCTCCTTGATCCAGCAAGTAGCAACAAGGCGAGTTCTAACGTTGGCCACCGTTAAAAAGACTTCTAAACGAAAGAATTATCAATGCATGCAAAACACTATTCACGAATTGCTTAATTACTATTCATATGTTGTTAATCGCTCATGGTTCCCACAACCCTAGTTGTGGATTTAGTTACTCATATTAGAAAGAACACAATTCATAATTTTAGAAGAAGAAATCATGAACTTACGTAATGAAAATAATAAACCCAGAAATTCAACTTGAGTTGCAAAGCCAAAAATCTTCAAAACGAACTTGTAAATTTAATAATTGTCAAAGTTGTAATTCAATCTCCAAAGTCAAAAGTAGAACTACAATAATAATGTCTAACCCCCAAAAACGAGGTTTACATGCCCTATTTATAGAAAAACAAATCCTAATTTAAAAAGGAAACAATTTAAGGAAAGTCTGTTTAGTACAAGTCTTCAATCCACGAGACTGACTTATGGACCGTCGATGGATCTACGGTCCTTAAGTCCCTTCCGTAAGCCAGGACTTAGAAAATATTTGAGCTCTCAAAAATTAGCCTCTCTGAAGCAAACGACGGACAGACAGTACGGTCTGTTGATTTATCCACGGTCCGTCGATCCCCTCCGTAGCTCCATACTTAGAATCTTCAAAAATCAGGTACTGGAACCCTTCTCTGTCACTTTCTACGGTTTAACAGTACGGTCCGTAAGCTGATCTACGGGACCGTCGATTGACACCGTGGTTCCACACTTGGTCGATTTCCCGATTTGTCATCAGTCCCCTTGGCTGCCGATCTACGATCATCACCTACGGACCGTCAATGGACCTATGGTCCGTAGATCGGCTTTCCGTGAATTCTTTTTCTCGCAATTTGATCGGTTGTCTCGATACTTCTACGCCTGAACATCTTTCCTGCAAATTTTTTAGATGCAACTTCGTGCTTTTAGACTTGACAAGCTAATCCATGCCTATCAAACTATGACACAGATCGACCAACTAACACACAACTTGCACCTTATCACTATTACTAAGACACCAACTTTCCAACAATGTAACTTGTGCCCTTACTTCAAATGAAATCCTTTCTTTCACAAAAATTGAATGTCATTTATGGTGTAAGGATTTATTCAACACTCACGCTCAGAAGTAATTTCAAATACAGTCAGTGCTTTATACCATAAGCTTGCCCTTATTTTCACTGCTTAGACTCTCCAAACTAGATTCTAGGATCACTATAGGACTTTATTGGCTTGTAACGTGGGTTCAGGGTCAGGTGTGGTACATTTGGGTATTGATTAGTGACTTTCTGCCCTCCTCGACATTACACTTTGGCTTTTAACCTCTTTTGGCCCTATTTCTGGCATCATACCATTTTACCTTCTTTCGCTTGATTTCCTTCAACCAAGAATGTGTATTCGGAATTTGTAACACTTTATTTTCTTCTCATTCATCTTTTTTTATTTTTTTATTATTTTTTATTTTTAGCTTTCAATCAATCACATCCTTTCTACACATTTTCTCTCTTTTTCACCTCACTCTTTTCATACCCATTTGTCTTTCAGTATCTTCTTTCATAGCCACCCTCAACTTATAGAATTTTTTTATTAGTTGAGGTGCACAATACCCGTTGTCGGGTCAGGGCCAAGATTTGAAGTTACTTTTACATTAGCCACCCTCAACTTAGGCTTTTGGCCTAAACCGAAGTGCACATGTCCAAGGAGGGACCAGGGCCAACATATTAGATTATAGGAAGGTGAGTTTAGGGTTTTTAGAAAGAAATGGTTTATTTTAGGCTCAAAAACTGGATCAAAGGGAACAGTTATTTCATTTGGTTGAATCCTTCTCGGCAATTTCTTTGACATTTGTAACAACGGCCTATGATCACTTCCTAACCTCTAGATTGAGTTGTCTTAGCGGGACTAACAGGGCAAGTTCTAGCTTTGCACAAAGCTGTTTGAACACAACAATACTCACCCACTCTTGGCACATTGTTTCATTATCGATTATTAGATTACTTAGTTCAAGTTTCAGCTCAAGTCATACCATCAAGTTGATTTATTATGTCATATTCGAGAATCAGCACAATCAACTAATCATAGCCTAAAACATCTAGCATACATCCTAAAATCGACGGGTATCATTTTTTTTATAAGCCATCATGCTTCATTTACGTATTATGCTTCTACACATACAATCCTAACACATGCCGGTTCAACAGAAATTAAACAGTCCTTTGGGGAAAAAGAACACAGGCAAGAAAACCCCAAAGGAGGATTTATGAGTTAGGTTATTCAGATTTCACCCTATCACTCACAATCCATTTGCCCCACCCCCAACAAAAATAGATGCAGTTGTCCCTAACGCATATATAATAGTAAAAGACAATGGATTGAGTAAAGCAAACCTGTGGCGCAAAGCGCCGGCGAATCCTCAACAAGCAGGAGGGTCCGGTTGCCCGGAACCCGCTGTAACCTCAGTGGGGGCACCCTCAGTAGTGCTCACTCTCACTCTCTTGGCGTCTCCCGCAACAGGTTGGGCCACTACAACTGGGGCAGAGCTCGACGCCCCTGCCACTCGCTCACGCTCCCTCTGCTGGCACAACTCCTCATCGACTATGGACGCCCTCCTAGCCTCCTTCTCCTGCCTGCGCTGTCTCTTGAGGGCTTTCTCCTCCTCAGTGCGGTGAGAGCGATGCCGTTTGCCTTTTGCCTGTGTAATTGGAAGTCCCTCCTCTGCGATCCCACTGAAAAGGGCATCTAGCACTGTACCATCGGCCCGGTGTGGTGGGGGCAATGCGGGGCTCGACGGCGGGTGCGGCAAGAATGGTCTCGATGTCAGACCGGAGACTAGCTATGTCCGCCTGCAAAGAAGAGATGTCTGTGGCCGGGGCTGGTCGCTCGAGGACTCTCAGTTCGAAGGCATCCAGGCGATTATTGACAGCCTGGACCTTCCGGTCCATCATATCCTCCATCCTGCGCTCCACTCTAGCCTCGGACTCAGCGATCGACTTTTGCATCCAGGGCTGAATGTGGTGTAGCAACGTAGCCATCTGAGCTTCCAGCTTCTGAACTCTGGCAAAGGGAACAACAGATGCGCCCAACTGCGGTGTGGACCGAGACGAACTGGGGCCCATGCTAGCTTCCTGAGAAAAGGAGCCCGGGACATTAACGGTGTGATCGGGAGCGCTGAAATCATCGCCCTGTGCCTGCCCCACTGTGTCTGCAAGATCGGTACCTAAAGGAGGTACCTCAACCTGAGGCTCTCTGCGCGGTGCTGCTACATTTGCCTCATCCCGAATGAGGCCGATGTCCAATGCGCCTGTAGGGTGGACTAGTCTGTCACAATTGAAAAATAAGGCAAGGAAAAGGGTAAGTCGTGGAGGTCCTGAATGCCCTCTCGTGGATCTCTGCCAGCAGCATGCGGGCAAAGTCAATCTCTACTCCCGCTACCAATGCCGCTACCATGACTGCTCTGTCCCACGTGACTTGATTATCCGCTTTAGTCGGCGACACCCTGTTCCGCACCAGTAACCAGAAGAATTTGGCCACAAAGGTCAATGCCGCCTTCCTGATACCCAAACGTGGAGCAGCAACCCATTCAGCACGCTCGCCATCTGCAGCAATGTATTTGGCCAACCAGTGTATCACAGTCTCTCGCTGCTCAGAATTTCTCTAGAAGGCACCACTCCGCACAATGTCCCATCTATAGTCAAACTCCGCTGTATTGAGGGACCAAGAGTGACCCGCAGTGGGACCATAGAGAAACCGTCGGATGGTGGCAGGGGATATGTCAACCGGGCACCCTCGGACCAATGTGGAAGTTAGTGGGTCCTGAGCTAAGGGCTTTGACCTCTTCAAAATGGAGCCCCGGAAAGTGGCAGCATAGAAAGCATAGAACTCCTGCACCATCTCCTCACTGTACGTCCCTGGGTCTTGAGCCATCCAGTCACACTTGTGGAGGGTGAATAACCGGTGAATGTCTGGAACAGTGTGTAAGCTCCCCGTCAGAACTCTCCGCTCTTCTGTGATCAGTCGGGCCATTTTCTGTTTGTCATTTACCATCTTAGCATCCCTGTATATTTGCCATTGGCCCTCGACACACCATCTATTTTTCTCACCGGCTACAAGAGTATGAGCATCATTCGGGGGCACGGGTATGGACTCTGAACTAGTGGCCTCGTCAGATGAGGCTGCTTGATCCTTTTCTCCCGATCTGGTGGAAGATTTAGCATGGGACCCTGTAGCCCGGCGGATTCGGATCGTGAAGAATTGGGCGACGGGAGCCGGAGGCATGGTCGAGATCCCGATCCCGAGCGAGACTCCTCTGGCCGAAGCAGCCCGGTTGGTGCCCCGATCGGTGTGTGCTCCTCATCGGAGACGGTGACTACGTCGGGAATCACCTTCCGGG
The DNA here is from genome assembly GCA_029007595.1 of Solanum commersonii. Classification (NCBI taxonomy): domain Eukaryota; kingdom Viridiplantae; phylum Streptophyta; class Magnoliopsida; order Solanales; family Solanaceae; genus Solanum; species Solanum commersonii. Next base: position 709,268 of record JAJTWQ010000038.1, read on the forward strand.
GTATGCCTGCGGCGCGAGAAGTCCTAGTGTTGAGAGGCACGTACGTTTGGATCAAGTATCGGTGTGTGTGTCCTCATCAATCAACAGGAAACTAGGGGCCTTGATTTGGACTTGCCCCTTTTTGAATAGGTGACCATCTTCTTAGGTGCCATTGTACCTGCGTGAACGATTTTAGTGTCCAAAAGTAACCAAAACTATACTACAAAGAAGCAAAACGATAAACAAACAATAACAAAGTTAGAAAAAAAATATCAGAAACAGGCCACAGTGGTCATCCACGGAGGGTACCTACGGTCCGTAGACTGATCTACGGTCCGTGGGACTCTACCGTGGATCAGGAGACCAGAAAATATAAGTTGCAGATGGAAACCACGGATGTGCAGAACGGTCCATAGATCAATCTACGGACCGTAGTCCACTTTCGTGGTTTTACACTTGGCTAATTTTTCGTGTGTGTATCCAATGACGAACCTCATCTATGGTTCGTAGATGGATCTACGGTCCGTAGACGGGGTATCGTGGATGCTATTTATGCCCATATTTTACCGTATCTTGTTAATTAGGCATCCAAGGTCCTAAAGTTCAACATTAACAAGCCTCATCATGCATTTTAACACTCAATTTTGCTAGTTCTTCATTCGTACGATTCCGATTGGTTATTTAGCACATAATTTAGAGAAATTTTGGAACCCTAAGTCGAAACTTACATAAAGGCTTACAATCACATATAATCAAACTACACAATCACTATCTATCATTCTAAGGGTATTGTAACTTGTAAATTAATCATGTAATTACATTAAACAATAACCCTAGTTAAGACCCAATTCCCGACGTACTATATTCATGCTATGAATCGAAATTCAAAGTGAGGATCAAATTCATTACCTTACAAGCAACGAGGAGTGGGGGATTGTGTGATGACACGGCTTAGCACAATAATTGAACCACTTCTAGTGCTATCAAACTCAACACCGGATTTTAAAAAGTGAAATATGGGATGGGGGTAAACTAAATTGATGGTAGTGTGGTAATATAAGGAAGGGAGAGTGGCGTATGGCGGTTATGGAGTGGATTAGGGAGATGAAAGGTGTGGGGGAAATGGTTATGGGTAAATGGAGGGAATTGGGAGTGGGTTTGAAATAAGGGGTTATTTAAATAGGGGGTACAGGTCGGGTCAGATAGTCCTAGGGTTTGGACTCACGAGACCCCGTCTACGGTCCGTGAGTCGATCTATGGTCCGTAGATGGGTACCGTAGATCACTTCTACAGTTTGAAATTTTAGGGACTTACCTTGGATCTACGGACACCATTGACGGTCCGTGGATCAATCGATGGGCCGTCGATGGTCTCCGTAGACCTCTGCACCAGAACTATTTCTGCAGATATAACAGATGGTGTACCTGCACATGTAGCAACCATTAAGCTATTTTTTTTTTTTTTTTTTTTTGTACATTTTCTTGACACTTTTTAGACACGGACCCTATACTAATTCTAGCCAACACTCATAACTAAATTAATGCAAACATGCAAGTAAACAGAGCAAACTAAACTATTAATTAGAAAATTTAACCCTATCATTGGCTAGATTGTACATCTTGGGTTGCCTCCCAAGCAGCGCTTGATTTAACGTCGCGGCACGACGCAGGTGTCTTGATTACTCAGACTTCATCAAGATTGTAGGCCTCAATCACTTCTTGCACAGTTTCAGCATTTCCCATATAGATCTTAATCCTTTGCCCGTTTACCATGAACCTTGTTCCATCCTTCTTCTCAAGCTCAACCGCTCCATGTGAGAGCACTTTTGTGAGCAAAAATGGCCCTGTCCACTTAGACTTGAGTTTGCCTGGAAATAAGCGCAGCCTAGAGTTGAATAACAACACCAGATCACCAACCACAAATTCTCGCTTTTCAATTCTTTGGTCATGATACCTCTTCATCTTTTCTTTATACAAGGCTGAACTTTCATAAGCTTGTAGGCAAAATTCATCGAGCATATTCAAGTCATTCATCCTTTGGTTAGATGCGGCGCTCCAGTCCAAATTTAACTTCTTCATTGCCCACATAGCCCTATGCTCTAGCTCCACTGGAAGATGACAAGACTTCCCATATACAAGTTGGTAAGGAGACATACCTATGGGGGTCTTGTATGCAGTGCGATATGCCCATAGAGCATCATCAAGCTTCCTTGATCAATCTGTTCTATTAGCATTCACAGTCTTTGCCAATATCTGTTTGATCTCTCTGTTGGATACTTCAACTTGACCACTAGTCTGTGGATGGTAAGGAGTGGCTACATTGTGACGGACACCATATTTCTCAAGTAGTGCCTTGAAGAACCTATTACAGAAGTGAGAACCTCCATCGCTAATTATGGCCCTCGGTGTACCAAATCTGGAGAAAATATTCTTTTTCAAGAATGCGGTGACACTTTTACCTTCATTGTTGGAGAGTGCAATCTGCTTCTACCCACTTCGATACATAATCAACCGCAACAAGAATATACTTCATCCCATATGAACTCACAAATGGACCCATAAAATCAATACCCCATACATCAAACAACTCTATCACTAATATCGGATTCATTGGGAGCTCTTGCCTCTTTGAAATCCCTTCTTCTCTTTGGCAACGATCACAAGATTTGGCGAAATCATGAGAAACTTGGTGAATGGTGGGCCAATAGTACCCACATTGCAAAATCTTATGTGCAGTCCGAATACCACTATGATGCCCACCAACAGGTGATGAATGGCATGCTTCAAGTACACTCAACATCTCTACCTCAGGCACACATCGACGAATAATCCCATCAGCACAACTACGATATAAGTAGGGTTCATCCCAAAAGAATCTCTTCACATCATGCATAAATTTTCTTCTTTGGTGAAAAGACAAATCGGGGGGCACAATGTCGCTTGCCAAATAATTAGCAAAGTCGGCAAACCAAGGGATCAAATCATGAGAAGCAGCCAATACCTTTTCATCTGGAAAAGCATCATTGATTTCAGCCCTATCTCCAAGCTTTAGCATAGCCTCTTCCTCTAATCTTGACAAGTGGTCGGCGACTTGATTTTCGGTCCCTTTTCTGTCTTTTACTACAAAATCAAACTCTTGTAGCAGCAATACCCATCTAATCAATCTCGGTTTTGCATCCTTTTTTGCCATCAAATACCGCAATGCAGAATGGTAAGTATGCACTATGACCTTAGTACCAAGCAAGTATGATCGAAATTTCTCAAATGCAAAAACCACTGCAAGAAGCTCTTGTTCAGTCACAGTATAGTTCTTTTGAGCCATATTTAGAGCTTTACTGGCATAGTAAATAGGGTGAAGAATTTTCTCTCGCCTTTGACCCAATACTACACCAAGCGCCAATCCACTTGCATCGCACATCACCTCGAACGGTTGTCCCCAATCCGGTGAAATAATGATTGGTGCTGTAACCAACTTTTTCTTCAACTCTTCAAATGCTCTAAGACAGTCATCATCAAAATAGAACTTACACTCTTTCTCAAGCAATTTGCATAATGGATGTGCAATTTTGGAGAAGTCTTTGATGAATCTTCTATAAAAACCTGCATGCCCAAGAAAACTTCTAACACCTTTTACAGAGATAGGTGGTGGAAGCTTTTCTATTACCTCAACTTTAGCTCTATCAACCTCAATACCTTTCTTAGAAATGCGATGACCCAATACTATACCTTCTTTCACCATGAAATGACACTTCTCCCAGTTCAGCACCAAGTTGCAGTCTTCACATCTTTTAAGCACCTTGGACAGATTATCTAATCTGGTCCATGAATGGCATGGGAAAGTGATCTTTCTCAGTCCATGCATTCAATTTTCGATAATCCATGCAAACTCTCCATCCAGTAACGGGCCTCATTGGAACAAGCTCATTTTTTTCATTTGGAACAACAGTCATACCTCCCTTCTTGGGCACACACTGCACAGGGCATACCCAACTACTATCTGCAATGGGATAGATGACTCCTGCATCAAGCCAGTCACCAAACACTCTTCTTGCCTTGAGTTCAAATCTGCTGCAATGATGACCGGCAAAGTATTCTCTTTGCCTAAATATACATACCTCAAGTGCGGTGGTAGAGCCTTAAGCTCTAATTTTGGTGCCTCCTCAATAGATGGTCTTGTGGGTGGGGACTCGTGATTCTTCATGTCTAGCTCATACTTCTTTGGTTTGGACCGGTATTCATGCTTATCAAGTGCAGCCACCAACTCATTATATTCTTCAATACCATCACTATCAAAATTCATCATAACCGCTGCAAGTGCCTCGACACCTAGTCGCTCTTCAATCTGTACTTCTGACCCACTCTCCACTCTATAGGTAATGGCAGATACTGTTTGGAGCTCCCCTCTGCTTCATGGACCTACAGATGTTGAAAGTCGCTTCTTCATTATTCAATCTGAACTTCATCTGGCCCTTTTCCATATCAACCAACGCACGCCCTGTAGCAAGAAATGGTCTCCCAAAGAATGATGGGGACCTCAAAATCAACCTCACAGTCAAGAATCACAAAATCCACCGGAAAGATGAAGGACTCCACTTTCACGAGCACATCATGGAGCACACCTATGGGCCTCTTCACAGTCCGATCAGCCATTAGTAACCGCATTGCAGTGGGCTTTGGGTCCCCCAGACCCAACTTCTTGTAAATAGACAAAGGCATGAGATTGATGCTAGCACTAAGATCACACAATGCCTTAGCAAAGTGTAGCAACCCTATAGTACATGGGATCGTGAAAGCCCCAGGGTCTTCCTTCTTCTGCACCAGAGATCTTGTAGCAATAGCACTACAATGCTGCAATCTGTCGTCATCTTCAAAACTCACAGACCTCTTCTTTGTCACCAGATCTTTCATAAACTTGGCATACCCAGGCATTTGCTCCAGTGCTTCTATCAAAGGAACATTGATAGAAAGTTCAGATGGCATAGGTGGATCTATGGTTTGCTTACCTCCTCGAGTAGTAATTGCCATACAATGACCATCATTCTTGGGATTCTGGATGGTATTGCTAGGAAGAGTGTCAGGTTGACGTGGGTTCACTATAGTAGACAACTGAGTCATCTGCTGCTCCAGATGCTTTATTGACACTGCATGGGCATCAACCTTTTGACCAATGCCAGATAAGTCGTTTCGCATCTCCTTCACGTTCTCATCAGTTGCATCAAACCTTCTCATCATCTTCTGCATCATATCTTCAATCCGCGCCAAATTACCTCCAGCTTCCCTAGCACCAGATTCCCAATTTTGAGGGGGAACATAGGGTCCAACCCTATTGTTTCTATTGCCATAATTGTTCCTGTTATAGTTGTTATCACGATTGAAGTTCCCATCCCGAACATAATGACCCTCTCGGTTGTAATTTCCATAGTTCCGACCTTGGTTTCCTTGACCTTGGCGCCAATTTTCCGTGTTGGATCCTTGGGCATTTGGTCGGAAACCCCCCGTCTGATCATTCACCGCATAAGTGTCTTCTTCATAGTAACACTCCTCAACTGGTGGTGGAGTTCTTGTCAAATAGTTCACAACATTTACCTTTTCTGCTCCTCCGCTCACATGCTTCAGAACCAATCCCAACTCTGTCCTCATCTGAGCCATCTCCTCACGAATATCATCTGCAGAGTTAACAATTGCATTATGAACGGCAAATGTGTTTCTCCCAGTCTCTTCTCTCCTAGTGCTCCATGCTTTATTGTTGCGAGAGATCTTTTCTAGTTTTTCAGAAATCTGTACATATGAACAATCACCGTATGAACCCCCAGCAATAGTGTCAAGGACCGCTTTATTGTTATCATCCTGTCCTCGATAGAAGTACTCCTTCAGCGACTCATCATCAATGCGGTGATTTGGAACACTTCTAACGAATGAAGTGAATCTGTCCCAAGAGCTGCTCACAGACTCTCCAGGTAATGCTACAAAATTGTTGACCCTGTCTTTGTGATTGAGCTTCTTGGACACTGGATAGTACTTTGCTTTGAACACCTCCGCCAATTGGTCCCATGTAAATATTGAGTTATAAGGAAGCTCAGTGAACCATACTGCAGCATCGCCTGTCAGTGATAGAGGAAACACTCGTAGTCCAATGACGTCCATATCTAGGTCTGGTCTACCCACACAACTCTTGCAAACTACCCTTAGCTTGGCTAGGTGAGCATGTGGGTCCTCCGATGGCAATCCCGAGAATAAGCCTCTTCTTTGTAAGCATCTGCATCAAACGCTCGTCACCACAAATGTGTGCCCTGGAGGTAAAGGAGGTAGGACAATGGGTCCATCAGAGTTTTCTATGTTCAAGTCGCCCCGATAGTTGTCATATTGTCGTGGGCCTAGTGGATCTTGCGCTCTCAGTGGATCTCCAAATCGATTTTCAGATGGAGCCTGGTTGTCACCACCTACTACCCTCTGCTGTTGTAAATCCTCTGCATGATCCAGATTTTCTCCGATAGGATTAATTTGACCTCTTGGATTATTCATTCTTCGTAAAGTGCGGCTTAGCTCTGGATCGTAAAGAGTGAGTGGTTCACCCTGACTCCCTGTACTTGGCATACACTAGAGGTAAAACCTGAGAGAAACAAAAACAAAAAGAACAAAGTAAAATACGGAAATATTTGACTAACGTTCAATAATGTAGTTAAAATAACTCTAAAAGCCAAATTTCCCCGGCAGCGGCGCCAAAATTTGATACGCTCAAATTACACTTCCCTACAGAAGCATAAGCGATCGTTATCAAGTAGAGAACCCAACTTGTAGGTTGGGGTCTATCCCACAAGGAAAAATGGTTTAGACTTTACTTTAGCCTACAATTATATTCGATTAGTCAAAGATCTTCCAGAAAGAAATAATTAAAAAGGGGGTATTTGTTTATAATAAATAATAAGAATTCAATAAAATTCAGTAATTAAACAAAACTCAGTTTTTGGTTGTTATCAAGATGAGAGAAATAACTAGGGCGTACGTGTTCCCCACAAGCTCATAACGCAATAATCCTAGTAACAAAGAATCCCTTCCTAGTGTATTACATGCAAAGTGATAAGTTAGGTATCTCTAAATCCTTGATCCGGCATCTAGAGAATTTCACCCCGCACCTTGATCCGGCTACGTGTGTACACTTTACTAACCCTTACCTTTACCTCATATTAGACATCATAATCGATGTTTGGCTTAGTTATTACTTCGCACCAATCGATACTAGTCTATTAGATAGTATCACACTAAATCTATGTTGATAATTCTTTTCTTGTTGATTACCTCCTTGATCCAGCAAGTAGCAACAAGGCGAGTTCTAACGTTGGCCACCGTTAAAAAGACTTCTAAACGAAAGAATTATCAATGCATGCAAAACACTATTCACAAATTGCTTAATTACTATTCATATGTTGTTAATCGCTCATGGTTCCCACAACCCTAGTTGTGGATTTAGTTACTCATATTAGAAAGAACACAATTCATAATTTTAGAAGAAGAAATCATGAACTTACGTAATGAAAATAATAAACTCAGAAATTCAACTTGAGTTGCAAAGCCAAAAATCTTCAAAACGAACTTGTAAATTTAATAATTGTCAAAGTTGTAATTCAATCTCCAAAGTCAAAAGTAGAACTACAATAATAATGTCTAACCCCCAAAAATGAGGTTTACATGCCCTATTTATAGAAAAACAAATCCTAATTTAAAAAGGAAATAATTTAAGGAAAGTCTGTTCAGGTACGCGTCTTCAATCCACGAGACTGACTTACGGACCGTCGATGGATCTACGGTCCGTAAGTCCCTTCCGTAAGCCAGGACTTAGAAAATATTTGAGCTCTCAAAAATCAGCCTCTCTGAAGCAAACGACGGACAGACAGTACGGTCCGTCGATTTATCCACGGTCCGTCGATCCCCTCCGTAGCTCCATACTTAGAATCTTCAAAAATCAGGTACTGGAACCCTTCTCTGTCACTTTCTATGGTTTAACAGTACGGTCCGTAGGCTGATCTACGGACCGTCGATTGACACCGTGGTTCCACACTTGGTCAGATTTCCCTGATTTGTCATCCGTCCCTTGGCTGCTGATCTACGATCATCACCTACGGACCGTCAATGGACCTACGGTCCGTAGATCGACTTCGTGAATGCTCTTTTTCTGCAATTTGATCAGTTGTCTCGATACTTCTACGCCTGAACATTTTTCCTGCAAAAACATAATAAAACACATAAAAACCAATACGATAAGGCCCTAGACACAAACAACTTGTAAGTTAAATGTATTAGAAATACCGTAAACTCACGGTATATCAGCAACTCGTCGAACAGGTTGGTGATCCTGACTAGGACCGCCATCGAAACCACGTAATTTGTTGGGGATTCTATAAAACTCAGCGAGCAAACTAGAAACTCAGCGCATCATTGAGTGGATAGACGACCACGACTTACGTCACCGACTAGCGCGTGAATTGAATAGTTTTAAAAGGCCAAACCCTTTTAAATACAAAATCTCCATTTTCTTACTTTTCAACTTCCACACTCGCACAACCGCTTATATAGTCATTTTCATATTATTGTTCTCACTTTATTTGGGATATTTTTCTTGGGGTGGACTTGTTGGTTAACATTGCTTCCTAGCTTTTCAAATTTTCAGCATAAAAGGTTGTTTTTTCGAACCCAACTATAAATATAAGTTGTAATCAAATGGAATTGTCGTTTTGTGGTTGTTATCTATGTTTAATATTGTTTTGTGCATCGTGTGTTAGTTGGTTTGCCTGTCTTTAATTGGAATTGCATTTAATTGGTCGTTAATAGTAAATTCCCATGTTATTGATTGATTAAATTTTTGGGGTGTGTTGAAACTATTGTGGGTCTAGCGGGGTGAATTATGAGTAACATCAAATGGTGCTGCTAATTGGCAAATTTTGCCCAGTGATGGAGCGGTTGACGCCATTCTTAAGGGCAAAAGACGTCAATTAGCCAATTTTTGGCCAAATCAGGGTAAGTCTGAGTATCCCGAGGGCATTGATCTTATGGGTCTTGAGTTAATTGCATAATGTGAGGTTTTAATATTTGAAATACGTGGAGTAAATCTATCTTGTTGGGTTATTCCGGGGCTGGGTCGAGCTCGATGAGTGGTCTGGTAGTTCGCCTAACTTCCCCTAAATCACCTTATAATTCTCTTTATTGTTAGTTTGAGTTCTATAACATTCGGTGATATGCATTTGCTCGCGGAGTTCACTTGGCAACTTGCCGATAGTACTTCCTGATCGCCCTTCTATGCCCCAAATTCATAATATTGTTTTGTAACTTTTGGTGATCTACTTCTAGTTCACCGAAAGGTGTCGGAGATCCACCGAATGGCCCTGGACATTGCCGACCAGATTTTAATTTTGACCATTTTTGTTCTCGAGCTTTCGACGAGCCGACCTTGCTCGCCAACGGTTCGGCGAGTCTTCCTGCAACTGTTCATCTGGAGTTTTTCTTAAGTTCATATAACAATTTTCATATATTGTTTTGTAGGTATGGCTAGACCAAAGGTTGTTGGTAGGAACCAACCGCCCCGAAAGCGGGCATGTGGTATTGTTATAAATGAGGAAGTGGCTACTTCCCACGCCCGTCTTCCAAACATCCTCTAGAAGGGGGCAAGGGCAAGCGCAAGGGCAAGGGCAAAGTCCTAGTGCAACCCTCACCAGTAGCAGAGAGTTCTGAAAATGAGGGGATTTATGACAAATACCTCACTCCCTCTGATAACGAGGGTGGTTCTGAGGATAGTTCTCTGGCCTCTATCTTCGAGCCAGAAGATTATCAGTTACTACAGGAAAAGTGAGTGGAGCTTCGCTCCAAAGCTATGCATGATCCATCTAGGATCCCGGAGCCTCCGATACCTAATCCTTCTCCTTTGGCTTCATCCACAGCTCCAGCACAGACAGTGGTCCAAGCACCACCAGTTCAGGGTCCTCCTCCCCGGTCACTCAATAGACTAAAGGCCGAGGGTTTGAGGTCCATATTAGAAGAAAAATAGTTGTCCACCAATGGTGTGGTGGATAAATATCTTGATATGTGGAGCACTTCAAAATTCCAAAAGTTTGAGGTGTTTACAAAACTCGGGGCTTTTACATTTCTACTTTGGTCTAGTAATTCTAAGTGGTATATAGAGAGTTAGTGCCGAAAGGGAAGAAGAAGGCAAGTTCCTTCAAACCAGTCGATTTCGTGGTTGTTTGAGGTCAGATTTTTAAGTGCAACATCTTGGACGTAAATGCAGTTCTTGGGTGCTATCGGGATTTCAAGCATAACTACACAAACATGGTTAAGAAGAAAACTTTGAAGAATCTTAAGGGTTGGTTGGGACCCCTTCTTTCTGATTTCACGCAGGTGGATTGAGACAAGTGCACCTATAGAGAAGAAGGACATAAATGTTTCTATTAAATACTGGTCAGGATCATTAGCAGCACTATGATGCCTTCCCAACATGAGTCAATCCTCCAACACCCGAAGGCAGTCTGTCAAGGGTCTATAATAGACCGCCAGAAGCTAAACTTGGGGTTGTTGTTTTAGCAGGAGATGGCCATGTAGGCCAAGCAGAGCAAGACTTCGCTTCCATTTCCGTTGTTGATCACCAAGCTGTTTAGATGTGCCAGTGTTCCAAGGGATGAGAAGACAAATATGGAGGTGATACCCACTTCTTGTATTGACATCCGACACATTGAGGCCGACTATATGAAGGATGAGGCTGGAAGGAGAAGGGCAGCAATGGTGGATACATACCTGGAGGTTGACATTGATATGTTGCCGAATGAGGCAATCATGCCCGCTCATGCTACTAGGCCTACATGTACTTCTAGACCTTCCACTTATAATATTCCCAATTTTTCTACTTCACCCCCTTTATCTACTTCTGTTGCTGCTGTTGCCTCTAGACCCCATATCACCCAAGCAATCCTCTATAATATGGGCCATCTAGCCCAATTTGCTGATGTGCGTGCTTTCCGGGTAGAGGCCTCCATGACTGGGTCGATAGAGAGGCCGATGCTGCTACCCTAGCTCCTATTAAGGCTGAGCTAAGGGAGCATATATTGATGATTCAGGGTCACAAGCTATCGTTAGATGCCCTTACAGTGACAGTTGATATTCGTGGAAAGAGCCAGCGGCTACTTTTGCTATCACGACCTTAAAGACTGGTGTTGTTGAGCTGAGAAGAGGTGAGATGTGGATGAACTGAAGTCCACTGACTTGTTGATGCTGTTCGATATGGTGAAGATTCTCAAGTTCCTGAGCACAGATATTCCAACTACTTCTGAGGTTCCTCTGGCTACTACCAGAGATGATATTAGAGATGATGATGCAGATGCCAAGTCCGAGGCTGAGACAAATAAGGAGAAACTAGATGTTTAAGAGGAGATCGTATATGAGGATTCGATAGACTTGGAGGGTGCCATGTTTGAGAGAGCTAGGTAGACATCGTTCAGGACACTTCTATGGTGGGCTCTAGTGGAGCCGGACACTGATGCCCAGATAACATGAGTGACTGATATGCAGAATTCACCCCAGGCTTAGCCTGGCAGTATGACTCTCCTTCCTCCCTTTCTTTTGCTTTATAGACTTTCTATTATTTCTTTGCATTTGAGGACAACAGCTTATTTTTGTTTGTGGGGTGAGGTATTTCCATACCTACTTCTATTGGGCTATTTTTGAGAACATTGTTTGTTGTTGGTTTTGGTCTTGTCAATATTGGAGCTTATTGGTGTTTGTATATATCTTGGTTGTTGATCTATTATTTTTATTGTGCAAATGGTTTTGAACCAATTTTTTTTAAAAAATAATTGCCACCTTTTATGTGTTTGATTGTGGCAGTTCTCTTGCATTTTTGAGTGTTGGTTGTGGTTAATAACGATGACTTGAATAGTGCTCTCAATTGAATGATACGAACGTGTGGCTATGATGAGGCAAACTGAGTTACATAGGTCATATGTGAACTCTTAGCATCTCGTTGTGACTAGCCGGTTGTCGATTAAGTCTCGTGTGATGAACGCTGCATGCTATCTAGAAAGTGTGGAGTCTTGTTTGATAATGGTGTCAAATGCCTTGTGTGGTAAGGTTGTCCTGAATATTGTGTTTGATGACACCTAGAATTCGCCCCATTTGTTCGATTGATTAAGTGAAGCAAGTGATTAAAATGATCTTAGGCAAAAATTTTGAAGAGTGAACATAATTGATAGCATACCTCTTTGTGGCCATCTTGTGCAAAATGTGAACCTTGCTTGGCACCTTTTGAGCCTATCATTTTATTTGGAAGAAACTTGAGAACTTTGACCTCTTTGTCCCATCACCTATAACCTTCATGCAATTTTGGTTTGTTGGAATAGTCAACTTAGGCCAAAAGCCTAAGCTGGGGGTGTGGTGAAGAAGGAGGAAAGTCAAGATATGTGAAAAATTCCCCGTGTTGATGGATTGTCTTGAAAAAGATGGAATTCTCCATGTAAAAAAAAGATAGAAAAGAAAAAGGCAAAAATGGAAAAAGATAGAAATGGAGAAAAAGTTGAGAAATAAAGTGTGTGAAAGGAGTAAAAGAAAGGAGGTGTCCAATGAGTTTTTCCTAAATGAAATAAGAGGAGGAACTGCGAACATGTTTAACTATGAAAGAGAATGAGAAAAAGTGATTTTCAGGCCATACTTCATGAAGGTAGAAGCCACTAAGCCAAAATAATCATAATTTTAAAGTCAGCCCCGCTACAAGGCTTGAAAAGACCTTTGTCATCTTGAGTGAGATAAAAAGAATTTTGATTGAAAAATAAGGGCAAACCTATGTGTGGAATCATGCATGTGTTCATCTTTGTGAGTGTGACAGTTGTCTTTGATTCCGGTATCCTAAGTTGTTGAGAAATTTGTGTGAGCATGGAATCATCCTTGTTGTGAGGGTATTTGAATGCTTTTGTTGAGTATGAACTTGCATTTGAAGCAAACATTGTGAGCTTGAGTATACTTGATAATGGTGAGTTACAATTTGAAACTTAGAGTGCACAATTGAACATTGTATGTGTAGTTTGAACCTCTTGTGTGCATTTTTGTCGAGTCTTGAGTAGCACTGTTTGTAGACATCCTTATTCAACTAACTGATCTTGAGTTTTACTTGAGGATAAGCAAAAGTTTAAGTTGGGGGTGTTGACGAGTTTGAGATTTCGACTTATTTGGGGCTATGTTTTCAAAGTATAAGTGTCCTCAATGCCTAATTTATGCTCTAAATTGATGTTGAAGTGTTGATTTGCATGAATGAAGGCCAAGGGGCAAGGCAAAGACATTACCGGGCAAACAGGAGCGAAAAAGATGAAGAAGTTGAAGGAAAACAATCCTAGTGATCACCAACACCACTCGGCGAATCGCTGAGTGGCTCTTTAGCTCGCCTAAAGTTCTAGCTTGCCGGCTTTGGGATAGAACCCATTTGGCGATAGAAATGGATAGTTGGAAGACCTCCAACGACCCCTTGACATCAACCTCGATCGCCTAAAGTCACAGAACCCTAAGGACTAAGAGCGAAGGAAATCCGACAATGGATTGGAGCAAAGGGCAGGTCACCGATCAGATTGGTGATGACGACTTATTTCACCTAATGGCACCGAAGGACAAAAATTGTGAAAGTATAAATTGAAATTTGAAAATGATCCGATAAGGATTCAACCATTGTAGAAATTAAATCCAGTTCATCTAATTTTTCCATTGTAGACTTTTGAAGCTTTATAGACTTGGTTTTGAGGATTTTCAACTGGGTTTTTGAATTAATTCGATTTGAAACATTGTAGAGACTTGGAAACCATTACCTAACTAATGGCTTATATAGTTGGTAATAGTTTCTTCCTTTTTATGATGTGTAGATAAAACCCCAATTATTGGGGTGTGATCATGTGATTATTGGTTTAATTAGCTTATGGATATTGTTGTTTACTAATTTCAAAGATAAATTGAAGTGGGTTTAATCGATAACTGTGTGTCAATCGATGAATTGTGATTGCAAATGCAATCTAGCTTAGTGTTCTGGGCTTATTTGAGAAAGAGGTTTTAGAACCACAGTTTTCGATTGATGATTGTAGTTATTGAGTTGATGTGGGTTCAGCTTGATAGAGTGAATCCTAAACTCTATTCTACTTATCTAGCTCGAGAGAGATAAACTAAGGTTTTGGGTTGTTTAGATTATTAAGCTTGTCAAGGTTTGACAGAACTCGCTTGAATCGTAATAGTTGTTTGAGAGAAAGCTATTGCATCTATAGTCTAGCCTTCCCACTGCGATTTAGCAATTGTTTGTAAATTTCAATTACCCATATAGCTAAATTAGCCTATAATCGATCACATCCTTGAGAATTCCTCTCTACTTTTTTATTCCCCTGTTTTGATAATTGTTTTAGTTGCTAATTGACAAACCAATCCCACCACCTGACATTCATTGTCAACGCTTTTGTTTTATCTAAATGTTTGCAATAATTTATTTTCCTATAATCGATTAGACCACATTTTTAACTTCATAACTGAATTCAAACTTGTATTGTTCTTTGTGGGTTTGACCCCAAATCTTTGTTGGGTTGTATACTAGATTATGATCACCTACTCCTAGTATTGGATGAGGTGTAGTTGAGCGTTCATCAGAAGATGGTGAGTATGGGTAGTCTAGCCTTCCTTTTTATTTTGGAGTGACCTTTAGCCTTGGACATCTGGTCCTTAGCCAGCGGGATGATTGGACTTGATATTTTAGATTCCAGACGGGTATTAGCCTATGTGGGAGCGTATCACTATGGACTTCATTGTGGGTTTGCCTTGTACTTCTATAGGTGTTGACAATATTTAGGTCATCATGGATCGATTGACAAAGTCAGCATACTTCTTTCCCATTCATACTTCTTTCAGTGCCAAGAGATTGGCTTATATTTACATTCGGGAGGTGGTTCACCTTCATGGTGTGCTTTCTATCATTTTAGACCAAGTTCACAATTCACTTCCTGATTTTGGAGGGCTTTTCAAGAGGAGTTGGGCACCTGTGTGGACCTCAACACAACATTTCACCTATAGATTGATGGTTAGTTGGAGCGCATTATTCAGGTTCTTAAGGATATGTTACGGGCCTGTGCTATGGATTTTGGAGGTTAGTGGGACAAGTTCTTGCCTTTGGTGGAATTTATGGGCAACAACTGCTACCACTCTAGTATTCATATGGCCCCGTTCAAGGCCTTATATGGTAGGCTTTCTTACTCCCCAGGTTGTTTATTTGAGTCTACGAAGCCTAGGCCGGGTGGTATAGCCTTGCTTCAACAGGCCTTAGTCATGTGAGGGTGATTCAAGATTTTCTCAGGACAACTCAGAGTAGCAACTAGAGTTTGCGGATCGTTGGCATCGGTTGTTGAGATTTAGTGTTAGTGAAAGAGTATTCCTCCGAGTATCGCCCATGAGGGGCATGATTATATTTTGGAGGTGGGGTAAGCTTAACCTCGTATATATCCGTCCTTTTGACATATTAAGGATAGTTGGTGATGTTGCCTATGAGTTAGCTTTTTCTCAAGCATTCTAGGCTATTAATCCAGTTTTCCATGATTCCATGCTACGCCGATATGTCCCAAATGAGTCTCATGTGCTCCAGTATGATGCAATTAAGTTGGATAATCATTTGACCTATATTGAGGAGCCAATTGCCGTCATATTCAAAAATGTGAGGCAGTTGTAATCCAAAGCCCTTCATGTTTTAAAGGTCTATTGGAGGCACCGTCCATTCGAGTGGGCTACCTGGGAGACTAAGCAGGAGATACATAAGTAGTTTCCCAGCTTATTTGAGCCTTTAGGTACTTCTTGACTCTTAATTTTGCGGACAGAAGACCTTTTTAGTAGTTGATGTTGTAATGACCCTCTAGGTCATTTTTTCATAATTCCTTCTTTTCATCGTTTAGAGCGTTTCTATAGCGACTCTAAGTCATTTATGACTTTCTGGCACTGACTATTCGGTCGCTTGGTCGTTCGTTTAGTTTTTATGCCCGTTCCTTTGTTTTGGATCTTTTAAACTTGAATAGTTTCCTTTAGTAAAAAAACATCAGGTAAACAATGCTAGAATGGAATTCTAATGGTCCCATTTGATCCGAAATGGTCATTTTACGCTAGTGGCATGGTCAGCTCAAATCTTGAGGCTTTCGACGCGAGTTTGTTCCATTAGGCATTTTAAGTTTTATGATTTGTCCTAAGATTGACCTTGGTCAACATTCTTGGTAAAGGTGCTCAGGTCAAAGTTTTGGTAGCATGGTTAGCTCTTAGAAAGGCTTTTAGTTTAGGTCCTAAGGCTCTGGCGTGAGTTTGAGCACTAAGACAAGATGTTGGAAAGCTTAAAGGCCTAGAGTAGACTTTGGTCAACATTCGGAGAATTAGTTTTCATTTGAGATTTTCTTTTTGATTTTTGGGTGTTTAGGCAAAAAGTTGAGTTTTAGGCCTAATGGGTCCCGCGGGGGTGTTTCTATCATAACAATCTTTTTACGGAAATTCGATAGTTTAATTGTGTCCAGAATGTCGAATTTAGTGAGGTAGCATATTTGGATTATTTTTATCGGGTCCCAAACGAATCCCGAGGGTCCGTTTGGAGACTTTATAAAAGAAATAGAAAAAATCGGAATTCTGGTGTAGACTTTTAGCGACTTGAAAAGGACTTTTTTAGTGAACAGAAGTCCCTTTAGCGACATAATCTTCCATTATTTAAAGCTAAAAAATCAGCATTCATCCCTTGTTTTCTAAACATGATTTCTTTCATTTTAGCTTCGTTTTAGGTGATTCAAAGGCTAGCTAGCTCAAAATTAGCGTGGCTACGCATTGGAGTTCTTGGTGACTGTCGGGGGTGAGGGGGAGTGGGGACCTTCGTTTGAGGTAATATTTGAGTTTTAGTTGTGTCCTCTCTCCTTTTTTAGCTGTAATGTTGATTTAAATGCATGGATTGATTTCGGGCTGCTCCGAGCCCCTAATTTTGCTCCATTTTGGGACATAAGTTTGGGGAGCTAAAATGAACATTTTCATTGAGTCGATTTCAGGATTCTTAGTGCGAATCCCACAATCCCAATTTTGGGTCTGACTTCAAAAAATATGATTTTGGTGTCAAAATGAGCGTATTGACGTTGTGATTCCATTTTTGATAGAGTGGTAGCGTTTCAAGGTCGTACAAAAGGGTAAGGCTCTGGCAACGTGATTTGGAGCGCGTGCAGTCGGCTTAAATTAGGCTACGACTTCCCTCTCCTTAGACTGAGCATGATTAAGTAATTGTATGTTTTTTTGTATGGATTTGGGGTTAAATTTGTGGTTAATCATGTTAAATTCCTAGAAACCATGCCTTAGATTACTTTTCGGGTATTCTGGGCAGTTGAAGCAGGTCTATTGTATTTATTGATCATCCTTATCTTGTGGTGTGACTTATTTGTGATTTTTGAATATTGTTAAAGAATGTTTGGCCTTAGTCTTGGCTTAGTATAGTGATTGCCATAGACTTGCATCCTTTGGGATTTGTTATGCCTTGTAATCTCCTCGACGTCGCTTTAGATGACTTTGCTCCTTGTAGACTGATGTAGCATACTTGAGTCCAATAGTATGGCCCTTAGCTAGGCATTAACAACGCTCTTGGAACCATATATCCATAAATCCCCTAATTTCATCGGTTTTGATGTCTTTGATTCTTGGTGTGGAAGCTACTCCTCGATTCTGGTTGGATATGGTTCAGGCGGGAGTTTGTTATTGATGGCAATTGGATTGGGGGTACTCCCCGTGATGCTTGGTTTGCCCACCGATACTATTTCTAGATGATTCACCTATATTCGTGGTTCAAGTCCACCAATTCACTCCACCGGGCATGGTTCACGTCCTCGCCTTAGTATTATAGCCTAGGTTCAAGTCATGACTTTCTTTAGCCGTGGTTCAAGTCCACTGCCATTTGAAGCCGTGGTTCAAATATTAGGGTATATACTATTAATCATGTGTGTAGAAATAGTGTTCTAACAATCTTCTAGATTAAATATCTAAGTGGGAGATTGTTAGGGTATATAGTATTAACCATGAATTTAGATGTAGTATATTATAACAATGGTGATAGTTAAGAGTCTAAGTGGAAGATTGTTGGCATATATACTATTAATCATATGACTAGATATAATATTTATTATGGAATAATTATTTATTCAGTTTTAATAGAACATATATTCGTTTATGGTGTCTGTTTACTTATCTAGTAGATGATTTAGTGTATAGATCTTTAGGTTATACACATAGGATTTTGTTCACAATCTAAGAGGGACAGAAATTGGACATGCCATCAGTACGATTGGAGCACAAGATTATATATAATTTATGTTGATTATGGGAACGGTATAGTTACAACTTCTTGTGCTAGTGCATTTTGTATGTATTGAACGGGAACAAGTAGAGATAGTTGTTTTAGACTGATTGACAAAAACATATTCTTATTGTCTAAACTATTAAATGTGTTTACATTCTCAATCCTGATATAACTATAATGATTTGTATATGTTAATTATCATTTTGATTTATTGAAATGTGAGATTCTGAGATGGGTCAATATGTCTTGTAGTTAGGATAATAGTAGTATATATTGGTGAAATAATAAGTTAGTTGATGGAATCCAAGTGTCGATATAAAGATTGATGATATGTCTTTTTGAGAAGCTTATAAGTTTTCATTGTGTCAAACCTTGCAAGTGGAATTATGAATCCGACACATGAAATAAGTTAAGCAGTGCTTTAAAGAAAATTAATTATTGAATTAAATTCGTTAGTAATTTTATTTATTGATTAGTATCATTAATCTTAACATGGTGAATCACATAAGTGTTTAATGGGAATTTCAAAATATAAATAGAGCAGTGCAATACGAATTTCTAGTGGAATGATTTGTAATTTATCATGGTAAGAATAATTCAAATTAATTATTTGGAATTATTTTCATAATAGGAAGGCTCAGTAATTAATTTTATGGTCTCTACAGTTCTCATATTTAACTAAAACTCAGAATCCTATTTTCTTAGGGAAAAAGAAAACAAAAGTGTATTTCTTGTTTTTCAAGAAAACTGGGGTTTCTTCTCCTTTTTGGATTGGGAGGAAATCTCTACAAGTAGGGATTCTCCTAACCTACAAAAGAGATTGAAGGTTTTCTATTCATACTTGCCCACCCAAGTATTGAAAGGGTTCAGATGTGAACTTGAGATCATTGTAGAAGACTGCAAAAGTGTTGTTTATCTTGTGGATTCACTTGAAGGTCTGTTTAATTTGTGGATTCACTCGAAGGTAGTTACTCACGCTTCAAGAAGTAATTTTTGAATTAAATATCAGCAAGTTAATGTGTTCTAGCATGATTATGTGTGTTCTACCATAAACATTATTGGTTATGTATTATTCATGTTAGTAATAAAATTCTAGTATGCTTCCGTTGCGCATATAGTTTTTCAACCATTGGCATCATGAGCCATGCTTAAATCTTTTTAGATAACCTGGATTGAAATATATATATATATGTACGATTGTATATGTTTCATGAAAAGAAGTCGTCGTGCTTATGTGAGATTGTTTAACAATAAAGGCTGATTACGGCTGCAGTGAAGATATTCCTATAAAAGAGGGATAGGTCTTTACTTGTTACAAGAATTTCTTTATTATTATTAAAGGAAGGAATTAACTAATTCTCCCCAGAACTAGTAGAAGTCAATAAGGAAGTGGCAATTCAGTAATGTAATTGATCTTTTTTTTTTTGGTTAGTTAATTTTATTGGTGGTTGTAACTTTTGAATTGTGACCATTTAGTTGAAAACCGTTATAATAGCTCATAAGTAGACATTGTTTTTTTGTAAAAATATTGTCTCTTAAGATTTGTTTAATGTTATATATATGGAAGAACTTATGATTAAATCGGTTATTCATCACCAAAGTGACCTATAGTTTTTAATCACGGGATAAGTTCTTTATTTGTAAACATTAACATGTAAGGTCATGTCACAAGTTGATTACTTGGGTATTATTATCTCCTTATAGTACCTATATATATTAAGAATTTAATAATTAATAAATGGTTACTATTAAGTGATTGGTTTATTTGAAATTATTAGATGTTCTTTATATTTTATATATATATATATATGTGTGTGTGTGAGAGAGAGATTACAATACATGAATTAAGAATTATGATTACTAAATAGGAACTACTAACTTGGTATATCTATTTGAGTCATTAATATATTTTCTATGTATTATGTGTAAAGTCTTCCAGATAAATATATAGTATTGATGGAGTTTTGTATTCTGAAAGGAGATTTATCTTTAGCCACTAGGAAGACTTAGTTAATTAACGAGAAGAGATATTAAAGGTTTTCACCGATCCAGAAAGGAAAAACGTAATATCTTGAATTCTCATATGTATTGATAGAGAGAACAATGTATTATAAATAGGTGTTGTGTCTCTTAGTAAAAGGAAGGACACAACGTATGTCTTATGTTCTTGAGATAATTTTAAAAAGAGAATGAAAATATGAATCAAGTTATTTTAATTTATAACTGTGCCTAGAACTATCTAAAAAAAAATAAAAATTCATAGTTTAGATGGTCATGAATTTAATGATTTCTGATTGACTTGAACTATGATGGTTCCATTGAAAATTGTTTAGATGGATTTTAGGTACTTCATCGGATTAAAATTTGATTTAAATATGATAAAGTCATTCTTCATTTCTGTTATATTTATCTTGAAACTAGAACATGATTACACATGGTGATTTAACCTGAATTGATATGTGATAAGAATGTAGGTCATATTGTTTTAATTTCTAAAGATGTTTAAATCACTTGAATTTGAATTGGGTCATAGCTTTGGAAATAAAGATTCTTTATAGACTTCAATTGACCTGAAATTTTGTAAGTTCATTGATAACGACCTAGTAAGAAGTACTCATTGCTATGTGGTTATGGTTTTTTGAGGTAGTTAAAATGATTTTAAAGTTATTCTTTGGAATTAACATGTGATTTAGTATGAATGACATCCTTTATATCAGTATTATTTAAGTTATATGTGGTACATGATTAAACGTGATGAGTTAACATGAATTGATATATGATAAGGATGTAGATTTGATTATTTTTCCTTAAATCGTTCGAACTGAATTTGATGACAACTTTGGAGATAAATATTATTTTTGAACTCTTATTGATCTGAAATTTGGTAGGTTCCTCAGAAACAAAAAAATTAAAAATACTCATTGTATTGTAACACCCCCTAATTATTAAAACCAAGATTCGCATGTCGATACACCATTCCTTAATTACTACAATATGTTGTATACTCTTTTTAGGAACTTGAAATTTTGCGATATTTGCAAACTTATTTAACATAAATTGTGATCGTAATTTAAGGAATTTTATGGAGGTATTTACGTAATATACTAATTAGAATTACCTATAACTTGATAGGGAGGTGAGGGATATAAATATACATATATATATGTATGCATTTTGGGCAGCCAACTTTTGTTTGGGCGGCCACCTTTTAGTGCCAGCTGTATAAGTGATAAACATTGACTATATTGCCACACCATCTCTAGAGAAATTCGTGTTCCGTATGTCTAAGAACCTTGAGAAATTTATCTAACCAGATTGTTCATCCAAATCACAAGAGAAAAAGTTGGTCCTTTTGGATGGAATTCGAGACACACCCTTCCCTTTGGTAAGTGATGAAATATGTTTGCGAGCTGGGTAGTGTTTAGTAGTTTAAGCATATCTCGCTCTTAAAATTCCGTTTATAGTGAATAAATATGATTTGAAAAGCTAATTCATATACCTACAACTCTTATGCTTATTTAAAACTCTAATTTAGCAATTATGGATTCGAAATATGGGATGTAACATTGGACAAGTTCTGTCCAGATTTTGGAATTAGAAATCCTGTATGTTCAACTGTTAGTGCTTTGATTATATTTTTTTGTACAAAATGTATTTTGCGGTTATTCTTGATTATTTGCAAGCCTAAGAGATGTACCTACATCTTTCATGAAGGATATGAAGTCCAACTTTGCCGTTTTCCTTTTCAAATCTAAGTTGTGACATGAGGTACTTGGCTGGCCAGAATTACTGTTTTGGGAACATAATCATATTTGTACATGCTAGTCTTACTTGTGATGATAATCCTATTTTACGTCAACATTATTGAGCTACTAGAAAGTAATGAAGTTATTTAATTTTATTTTTTTAAGGTTGTATATACTCGTGTCCAAGTTAAGGACCTTGATACGTTGGTTGGTTTACGGTTTGAACTCTTGAAGTTGTGTTGGACTATTTCTATGCTAAAGCACTGAGTTTTGTGTATAAACTTGTACTTGTACTCTTGTTACCTGCTGGTATATTGAAATTTTATCTTGGTACCATGGTTACCTCTTGTCACTTGGCATTGTCGTGTTGGTATTTTAAAGACACTTGTGTAACTTGCCCACTTGTATGGATAGTTTGATCACCTGGCACTCTTGTTGGGACTTGTCCTTCTTGTGGCTGTGACTTTGTCACTATTGGCATGCCTCTTGATTCGGATAATTTGCCATCTTGACTTTGGATTTTTATTTCATATGGAAGTTGTCCATTTTAGGTACGAACTAGAAAGCCATTTTTTAATATGGTTCTTGGTCCTCTTGATTATTGGGCTTTGACCATTATTTATATTGGGCCTTCGGTCCTTCTTGATACTTGATTATGCTTGGTGTGATGTTATGATGTATATATTGGGCAAGCCTTGTTATTGAATCCCTTGGGAAATGGTGCTATGAGAGTTTTTGACATTTGGATCTTTAAATATCGAACTTGATACTATTGATATCTTGTTTACTTGATTTATTTATTATGTTTCAATTGTGTTTCTCATGACTTGAGAAAGGTAAACTGGTGAATCTTAGGGCTCCAAACCTATAGATTTTACACCACTAAGCTTTATGCTTAGCGATAGTTGTTTCTATCGTAGGGAATGATCAAGAGGATGCATGAAGTTGGCCATTGGAGAAGGAGTTTTTGAGAGCCTTAAGGAAGATCACATTTGCATATAGGCATCTATATATTGTATAAACCTTGGGCTTTACTAATGTACACATAAGAACAATATGTGAAAGGTATTCTCACATACAAAGGACTCTTAGGTTGAAACATTTTCTCACCTAATTGAATCAAAGAGTAAGAGCATTGTAGCACCCTAGAATTTTTTTGAGCTAAGACTCGAACCATCCTTTGTTCTGAGTAGGATTCTGCCAAGGAATTTAATTTTCTCTTAAGTGTTAAGGTCACTAGATGTATCACTATATCATCCCTCCTTAGAAAGAACTAGAATTAGATAGAAACTATTTTTGGAAAGAGTAAATTCGAAAATTTTGACATGTTCTGCTTAGTATGAGTTTTGGGTCAACTTCAAATGACCATAACTCTCAGTACCAGATGATTTAGGTGGCTTATAAGATATCAAATAAAAGGTCTTGGAAACTTCTTTCCAACACCACGAGTTTGCTAATTTTCGAGCTCGTATGAGGGAGATATGCCCGTTTGAAGTCAGACTGTCCAGTTAAGGAAAGGTATCCAAAAATATGAAGGGTTTTTTTGGTCTTTTCCTTACCCAAATAGCTTAAAACAAATTTTAGTACCATTTTGTGGATAAATCTAATTTTGGTCAGTTTTCATAAATCCAAATATGCTTAGGGTTATAGAAGAGAGTTCATTCAAGTCATTTCTAAGTTCTTTTGAAGTTTTGGGTCAACTTCAAACGACTATAAGTTTTAGCACATGATGAGTTAGGAGACTCATAAGCTATCAAATGAAAGGTCTTGGAATCCTCCTTCCGATGCTACCGTGTTTGCTAAATTTTAAACTTGTATAAGGGATGTATGCCCGTTTGAAATCGGGCTGTCCAAATAAGGAAAGTTACCCGAAAATATGCAGGGTATCTTGGTCCTTTCTTTACCCAATCGGATTTAAACGTTTTTAGTAGGGTTTTAGGAGTTTAAACTGATTAGAATCAATTTTAGTTATTCCTAAAATATGCTTAGGGTTTTTAGAGGAGTTCAAGGAGAGGTAAAAAGGAGAAAGAGGCGACTCAATCCCTTAAAGAACACAACAAGTTTTCTTCGGTTCTAGCCTCAAAATCAAAAGATTTCTTCGTGAAATTCATCACCAGGTATGTGGGATTTCACTGGTGGATTCCTTTCATTCACTAGGTCCCTAAAATTCAGTCAGATTCTTGATTCCTATATCTTGCTTAGACCTAGGGTTTCTAAAACCTTATATATTAGTTGTTATTTAGCTATTAGAGTATTCCAAATCTGATGATCATGTTTTCTTGGAATTGTTGCTTATATATTTGCATGAAACTCAGAACCCTAATGGCGTAGATTCTCTTAGTTTATGAAATACACATACTAGGTCAGTTAAACAGATATACATGCTTAAGTAGTCACATTCTTAAATTTTGCATGTAAGTATTTTGAGCTATTCAACATTTGAGTATTTCAGTCATAATATGTCATATACATATTCAGTTGGGAGTAGGCTTAGCACCGAGTGGACTAGGGTTTCAATGTAGCCTCATAGTATCGG
Organism: Solanum commersonii; assembly: GCA_029007595.1. Taxonomy (NCBI): domain Eukaryota; kingdom Viridiplantae; phylum Streptophyta; class Magnoliopsida; order Solanales; family Solanaceae; genus Solanum; species Solanum commersonii. The sequence continues at coordinate 733,874 of JAJTWQ010000038.1, forward strand.
AACAACATGCCCATGTAGGTTAAATCCCCTCTCTAGGCATCCGTTTTAGTGATCATGCCAGTCATGCCTTTATACCCACGACAAGGTATATCTAGCCCTTCGACAGGGTTTATACATCGAACACCATGGTTAGCTCACGTGGTGATTATGTCTGTTACTAGTAGCTCCTACAATCAGACTCTAGTGTATTTGACCAGGTTTTCAATTATACTTCAATAATTAGTCTCAGCATGTTCAGTACTTGTTCATTGCATTCAGTTCTTTTCAATATTTTTCATCATGTTCAGATTATTTCATTGTTTAATATTTTTTGTTAAGCTTATATGTTCTATTAAGCTTTTATCCTATCATGCATGCTCAATACCATCCAAGTACTGATGCATACTCTGCGCTACATCTTTTCGTCATGTAGGTTCAGGTCCTCAATATTCAAATCATGTGTTATTAATTTCTCGATCTACAGTCAGCAGATTGAGTGATGAGTTCTCATAATTCAAGGACAATAGACAGGTTATTGTATTTTAGTCTTTCATTTCAGTTTCAATTTTGCTCGAGATAGCTGGGGCATGTTCAAGCATCTCAAGTTAGTTAGAGGCTTTATTCAGACGTAGTTAGATTCAACTTTATTTTTTGAGCGATTGTTCAGTATCACTAAACCCTTATAATTTTATATATATATATATATTCAGAGTTGTATTGGGTATTCCCCATCATTCAGTTATCTCAGATTTTAGCTTTCGCTTTAGTTATATTTTCTTAGATATGATTAGTTTACTTATGATATGCCAACTCAGGGTTAACTTGGGGTCACTCATGATCCTAGGTCCTATGTTTACGCGCAGGGGGTAGTCTCGAGGCGTGGCAAGCTATCTTTATGAATCTAGCATGGATTGGTTGTCCAAGGGGACCTTCAATGAATAATTAAGTCAAGTAAGAAATGACTATTCCATGGGATTTATGTTTAGCACCGAGAGGATATTGATAATGGGATGGAAACTCTCCCATAGTAGAGGTTGGGTTTCTTGAAGCAATCTCATGAGATAGAAGCTCCCCTGTTAGTAGAGGCCGAGTTTCTAGTAGCAATCTCTTTATCCCTTAACTATGTGCCCCATAGGTTGATTAGCTAGTGGGTCTACTTAAGCTAGAAGTTGATGGTTCTACCTTGGTATGTAGGACAACCCTTTTTAGTATGGGAGACATCAGGACATCATGTTATAAATCACATGGTCTCTATGTCGGTTGAGGCTAATTCCCCACATTAATAATAAACTAAGGTTATTTCAAGAAGTGTCACACATGAGTTCAATGGTTTTAAAGATGAAGTTAGCTTACATTGACCATGATGTTACAACTTGTATTTTCTAAATCTTTTATATCATGGTTAGCTTGGTCAATTGCATGTCATCAAATGAAATATTTCTTTTAACATGCTTAAATATTTTATGCATGCTATTATACTTGGTACATTGTTTTTTACTAACACATACTCTTGCCTACATTTTCCAAAAAATGTAGGGTCCAACAGTCATGGCCATTAGTTTCATGGCTAGAGGTGCACTTGAGATATTTTTCCATGCTTTGGTGAGTCTTCATGCTTCGAGGATGGACTTTCATTGTTTTAGTTTTGTTCATGTATTTCTCTTTTGGACATGATGTATGGGCTAGGCACAATTTCATTCTATTGTATTAGATGACTATGATGAGATAAGTGTATTAGACTTCTAATTTTCTTTTATAAAATGTTTTGGACTTGGACTATTGTTTTACTCTCATTGTTCTGTTTCTTATGTTATGAGAGTTAAGTGGCTTGTATGGAGTCCTTTGGGGTTCTACACGCCATGTGACATCTATGGGGCACCCATGGGTCATGACAAACTTGGTATGAGAGCGTAAGGTTTAGAATGGTCCTAGGATGTCTCATAAGCCATGTCTAGTAAAGTCTTGTTCATAAGTGTGAAGAGCGCCACCTTTATGAATGAGAGGCTACAAGATGATTAGGATACTCCACTTCTTTTATTACTCTTAAGTTGTGCGATAGATTTTAACTCTATAAGGTCTCTCTCCTAATCCTTATTCGATGCTCTACATGACATTGATTCATGACGAGCTTATACTAGAAGGAATGTGAGGGAGAATGTGGAACAAGAAGCTCCTCCCCAAGCTCTTTAATTTTTGGTCGATCCTTTGGCCGAGCAAGTGTCAAATTAGGAGTTTAGGGATGCTTTTCAAGTATTGGCTGAAGCCATGACAGCCCAAGCCAATAGGGAGGTAGTTGTTCCCGTGAACCCAAATGTGGACACGGCGGCATCAAGAGTGAGGGACTGCAAAAGGATGAAACCTCTGGAGTTTTATGGCTCTAAAGTTGAGAGAGATCCTCAAGAGTTTCTTGATGAGATTTATATGGTTTTGATGATCATGGGAGTTACGCTAGTGGAAAAAACGAAGTTCACTTCTTGTCAGCTAAAAAGTGTGGCTTGAATATGGTACAACCAATGGAAAGAAGGGTCACCAAAAGATGTGGGTCCTCTTGATTGGGAGAAGTTTAAGGCCGCTTTTATTTATAGGTTTTTCCCTCTTGAGATGAGGGAAGCCAAGATGCTTGAGCTCATTAACCTTCGACAAGGAAGTATGAGTGTAAGGGAATATTCTCTACAATTTATTCAATTGTCTAAGTATGCTCCATCACCGATTGCCAGTTCAAGGGCTAAGATGAATAAGTTTGTTCTGGGTGTGTCCGAAATAGTGGTTAAAGAGTGACAAACCATTATTCTCATTAGTGACATGGAAATCTCTGTAAAGTCTAGATAGGTAAAGAGGGTTAAGACCTGAGATGGAAATTTCTCACATTCAAGGTCTAATGGACAAGGTTGTCCTAGATTTCGACAAAGTTTTTCTGGACAAGATTCCTCCACTGCTCCTCCTGAGTTCAACAAAGATGGGTGTCTAACATTAAGCCTCAAGGAGGTAATGGTAGTTGATCTTCATTGGTTATATATAATTGTACCATGTTTGGAAGGAAACACGAGGTTAATTGCCTAGCTAGTATGGATGGTTGCTTTGGTTTTGGTAAGAGTGGTGACAACATGAGGGATTGCCTAATGCTTGCAGAAAAATAAAGAGAGGGAAAGTAAGCTACTACTAGTGGTGCAGGTTCTAATGCTCCTAACCAAAACCGCTTCTATGAACTTTAGACTCATAGTGAACAAGAGGGTTTTCCCGATGTGGTTACTGGTATGTTGAATGTTTTTCAACTTGATGTTTATGCTGTACTGGATCCTGGTGCTACTTGTCTTTTGTGATGCCATATGTGGCTATGAGGTTTGATGTTTTTTCAGATGTGTTGTTAGAACCTTTTTATGTCTCTACTCGTGTTGGAGATTCTATTGTGGCTAAGAGTGTCTATAGGAAGTATCATGTTTCCTTGTCCCATAGAGTTACTCTTGTTGACTTGGTAGAGTTTGATATGCTAGAGTTTGATGTTATCTTGGGCATGTATTAGCTGCACTCATGTTATGCTTCTATCGATTGTAGAACCCATGCAATCATGTTTTAGTTCCTGAATGAGCTTATTCTTGAGTGAAAGGGAGGAAATTCTATGCCTAAGGGTCATATTATTTCTTATCTTAAATCTGGAAAGTGTAACGACCCAGAAAATGATAGAGTGAAACTAGAGCCTCACATGTGAGTTTAGAGTCGAGAACCTAATGAAATGATTATATTTGAATTTGACCCAAAAAGGTCTTAAAAATGTGCTTCGGAAGTTACCGGAAACTTGTTTAGCTGTGTATTAAAAGATCCGTTTCGTTTTCGAAAAATCCGACTTCATATTCTTGTTTAGGGGGTCAAATTGAGTGGGAAATGGGTCTAACCCAAATTTTAGAGCAACCGTATCAAAATCCGAAATTTCCAAGTGAAGCTTTTTCGAGGGTCTACTTTGAAGGGTCATATCTCCTAGCACACGAATTATTTGGGTGGCTAATAATATATCCATGGAAAGCCCTTTGAGTTAGCTACCTAACGCACTTCGTTTCACCTCATTCGGAGTTCGGACGAAGAAGTTATGCCTATTTTCGTAAAGTCGGTCCGGCAGAAAAAGGCATTTCCAAGAAGCCGATTTTGTTCATTTACTGTTCACCCGCCTAAAAACTTTTCTAAGTGTTGGACCATTTCTTCCAAATGACATATATTATTTCCTATATACTATTAGTTCATCCCCATCCCTAAAATCATTCCCTCTCTCAAATATTTCTCTCCAACTCAAGAAGAAGAAGAAGTGGGAGCTAGGGCTTGGATTCAAAGCTTTCTTCATCAAATTTTGTGGGAGATCATAGCAAAGGTATGGGGATCCTTTATCCTTGATCATTCTTTCTTTCAAGGAGCCCAACCAAAAGGTTTTCAAGGTTTTTCAAATACACAAAAAAATCCTATTTCGATTCTAGCATGGGTTCTTGCATAAGAAAGGTTTTAAATGATGATTTATATTGTTATTAATGATTATTAATGATTTTTAGAAAGAAATCCCCATGAACCCATGTTTTCCCTAAATTCCTAAAGTTGGCATATGAAGTGGGATTATTGTTTGTGATTGAATGATGATAGAATTATGCTTAAATGGAGTTGAATAGTTGATTTTATTATTAGCTATGCTTATCTATTGTGAATTATTGGAGAGTTGAGGAATGATGATTGTGGCTTTGAAAAAGGGTAAGTTGGCCTAACTTCATTGTTAATGTAGAATTGATATAGAATCTTGATAGATTGATGTGTGATCCACTTATGGTGGAGGTGTCTACTTATGGAATGTATTATGATTGAGGCTATGAAGGGTATTATATGAGTGTTATTGTATTGTTATATTATTATATATGAATGAGGCTATATGTAAAGTCCTATATGAAGCTATATGTGAAGGTATGATGTGAATGAGTTTTATGTGAAGCTATATGTGAAAGTATGATGTGAATGAAGATAATGTGATCACGTTATGAATGTAAGGGTGTTGTTGTAGGTTGTTCACTTTGGTTTGGTTGTATAATTACTACCCTATTTTCCATGCTCTTTGATTCCATTACATGCCTTCAAGGTGTTTGACAAAATGTCCAACTATGGAGAATTGATGAATCGATGCTTAAAAGCTTGAGTTATGAGATGTATGGAAATTTCATAGATGTGTTGATGACACTCATGAATGTTGATGATAGAATATGAAGGATTCTTCAATGTAAAGTATACCTTGAATTGATAGGGCTTATGCATCCTTTTCTGGTATAAATGATTATATTGTTGATTGTTGAATCCTTGGATCGGTAGGCTTATGGCACCCTTCCATTAATGAAAAGTAATGAACCTTGGAATCGGCAGGCTTATGGCACCCTTTCCATAAAGGTTAATGATGAGACTTGAATCGCGCAGCCCATGGCACCCTTTCAAGTGGAGTTAATGAGCTTTCCTAAATGTACCTTGAATCGGCAGGCTTATGGCACCCTTTCATGTGTTAAATAATGAGACTTGAATCGGCAGGCTTATGGCACCCTTTCATGTCCGATAATGTCAAAGTAATGAACTATTCTATGGGAATGTAGGCTAAGCACCGAGCGGATTTGGTTAGATGGAAACTTCCCCGACAGTTAGGCATGAGTTTCAATGATCGTCTACCTTATCCCATAAACTATGTGCCCGCATAGGAAGCTAGTGGATCCATTAAGCTATATACCGGTCTTCCTTAGGCAAGTAGACCACCTCTTTTCGGTGTGGGGACTCATGACACCGGATTCCATGACAAGATCTCATGGTCTATGTCGGTTAAATGCTTACTTCCCATCATGTGAGATTTCATCATGGTTTCTTGACAGGTTCTACAAAGTGTAGGTAGTAGTATGGGATGCTACCTATACATTGCACGAGTAGGCTTGGAGAGGGTCATAGTGAGTTTCTCTAAATCCTAATGTATGTGACATGAATGTGCCCTAAATGGTTTCTTAAAGAATGTTGGTCTATTGAAGTTATGTTGTAAATGAAATGTCCTTATCTAAGGTAATCTTGGGGAACACTTAAGTGTGCTTGAAGAGGTTGTATGGGCGGTCACTTCTTGTCTCACTCAAGTGTGTCTTAAGGTTATATTAGGTAGAGGTCTTATGGTAATGAAATGACATGTGTTCTTTTAAAGTTAAGCATGGATTGTATATGGACATATGTTGAGTATATGTATGGTTGGCTATGGTCTTATATGTTAATGTTGACTTGCATTATGTCTATTATGTGGGTATTGTCTTATATGTGGATGATGACTTGAAATGTGTCTCTTATAATTGTGATATGAAGGTTTTATCAAAAATGGCATGAAAACACATATTTCAAATAAATGTCCCTTTTTGGCATGTTTTTGCATGGTCTCCATACTTAGTACTTAATTGTGCTAACCCCTTTCTTCCCCTTTTTGGACTAAAGTGTAGGGATTTGGAGATGATGACATGTCATGGCTTTGATAGGTTTCTAAGTGTTGAAGATGAAGACTTGGTGAGTCCTCATAGATTCGAGGACAATACCCAATATGTTCTTTTATGTCTTTTTAGTTTTGTTTAAGTTGTGTACGGGATTAGTCCCGAATTTTGTACTCTAAAGTATTAGATGGTTTGAGACATCATGTATAAAGTTTAGAAAGTCTTCCGCTTGCTATTTTTTTTTTTATGCAATGTTTTCTTGGTAAAGAAAGTTTTAAATTCCTTATGGTTTTAGTGTCTATGCGATGAATGAATGCTAAGAGGCTTGTATTAGACCTCTTCGAGGTCGAGTACGCCGGTTACGACTAGGGGGTGCTCCCGGGTCGTGACAAACTTGGTATCAGAGCATAAGTTTCCGGGATGGTCTTAGGTTGTCTCAAAACCACATCTAGTAGAGTCTTGTTCATAATGTGAAGCGCGCCACATTATGAATAGGAGGCTATTGGGTGCTAAGGAAGTTTCACTTCTTCATTCTTTTAGTCGTGCCATGGAGTTCTCTCTATAATGTCTTCCCTTGTTCCATATGTGATGGTCATTTGGGTGTTACCTTTGAGGAAGTTTTAATGTTGCAAGGGTTGAGGGAGAGAGAATGTTGGTTGTGACGCCAACTACGACTTGGTGACTTAGTAGGTGTGAGGTGAAAGATTGTGGTGATAACTTTAGTATGAATGGGATTCCTTTGGTTATGCTTGTTGTTAGTAGTATCCGGCTTAGTCATGATGAAGTTTTGTGATGTGTTGAAGGAATTTGTGAAATGTGTGGTGATTTAGAAATGCTAGGTGTAATGAGTATAAATGCCTAGAGTTGTTTTGATCCGACCTTAGGATGGAAGGAGGCGAGTTTGAAAGAACTAGTAAGAGTTTCTCCTAAGTGGGGGATCTATGTGGTTAGATGATAAGGTCTTTACGCGTGGTTGATGTTTATGAGTTAGGCTTGAAGGATGTTTTCATTACAAGAGGTTTAGTGAATTGAAGAGTTGGGTAAGGATGGTTTTGGTAAGATTGATGGTATTTTCATTGAGATTTTTATGAGATGTTAAGGTTGACCTTAGTTGGGTTTACCCTTAAGTGGGGGATGGTATGTTGAGTAGTGAAGTTGTTGGGAAGTGTTGATATCCTTACCTACTTCTATATGTGCTTACTCAAGCCTAAAGCCAAGAGTTCCTAGAAGCTTGGTTCATGTTTTGGAGTCTTATGTGAAAAGAGTTTTCCATGGTCTCCTTATGTCATGCATGTTTTAAATGAATTCTTGTCAAATGAGAAAATGAGTTTTCATAAATTTATGTTCCTCATGTTGATGTGCATCTATAATGATTTGCCTAAATGTTGCATGAGTTGACTTATGAGCATGTTTAAAAGTGTTTTGATGATGTTGCCTAAAGTGCTTCTATGAGAAAGTTACATAATGTGCATTTAGCATAAGTTGTCTATTTGCTTTATAAGGTGATAATGTGAGCATGCTTACTTGAGTTTTGGAGAATGTTGCATGATGTGCTTTAATGAGAAAATTGCATATTGTGTCCTTTGATGTTATGATGAGCATGAGATGATTTGGAGAAGGAAGTACCTCCAATGAAATGAAATGAGAAATGAGAAATGAGAAAAGGTAAAGATGATGCATAAGGAGTTAGTAGATGTTGTGCCTACTTTCTTGAATTTCATGAAGTTGTGTGGGATTTTCTATGTGGAGTTGATGTTCCTCCTTATTATGTGTATTGATTATATGGTTGTATGCTTGAATATGGACTGTTTACTTTGGTCGTTTTCCTTGAAAAGTGTTAAGTGTCATTCGAGGACGAATGTTCCTAAGTGGGGGATAATGTAACGACCCAGAAAATGATAGAGTGAAACTAGAGCCTCACATGTGAGTTTAGAGTCGAGAACCTAATGAAATGATTATATTTGAATTTGACCCAAAAGGTCTTAAAATGTGCTTCGGAAGTTACCGGAAACTTGTTTAGCTGTGTATTAAAAGATCCATTTCGTTTTCGAAAAATCCGACTTCATATTCTTGTTTAGGGGGTCAAATTGAGTGGGAAATGGGTCTAACCCAAATTTTAGAGCAACCGTATCAAAATCCGAAATTTCCAAGTGAAGCTTTTTCGAGGGTCTACTTTGAAGGGTCATATCTCCTAGCACACGAATTATTTGGGTGGCTAATAATATATCCATGGAAAGCCCTTTGAGTTAGCTACCTAACGCACTTCGTTTCACCTCATTCGGAGTTCGGACGAAGAAGTTATGCCTATTTTCGTAAAGTCGGTCCGGCAGAAAAAGGCATTTCCAAGAAGCCGATTTCTTGTTCATTTACTGTTCACCCGCCTAAAAACTTTTCTAAGTGTTGGACTATTTCTTCCAAATGACATATATTATTTCCTATATACTATTAGTTCATCCCCATCCCTAAAATCATTCCCTCTCTCAAATATTTCTCTCCAACTCAAGAAGAAGAAGAAGTGGGAGCTAGGGCTTGGATTCAAAGCTTTCTTCATCAAATTTTGTGGGAGATCATAGCAAAGGTATGGGGATCCTTTATCCTTGATCATTCTTTCTTTCAAGGAGCCCAACCAAAAGGTTTTCAAGGTTTTTCAAATACACAAAAAAATCCTATTTCGATTCTAGCATGGGTTCTTGCATAAGAAAGGTTTTAAATGATGATTTATATTGTTATTAATGATTATTAATGATTTTTAGAAAGAAATCCCCATGAACCCATGTTTTCCCTAAATTCCTAAAGTTGGCATATGAAGTGGGATTATTGTTTGTGATTGAATGATGATAGAATTATGCTTAAATGGAGTTGAATAGTTGATTTTATTATTAGCTATGCTTATCTATTGTGAATTATTGGAGAGTTGAGGAATGATGATTGTGGCTTTGAAAAAGGGTAAGTTGGCCTAACTTCATTGTTAATGTAGAATTGATATAGAATCTTGATAGATTGATGTGTGATCCACTTATGGTGGAGGTGTCTACTTATGGAATGTATTATGATTGAGGCTATGAAGGGTATTATATGAGTGTTATTGTATTGTTATATTATTATATATGAATGAGGCTATATGTAAAGTCCTATATGAAGCTATATGTGAAGGTATGATGTGAATGAGTTTTATGTGAAGCTATATGTGAAAGTATGATGTGAATGAAGATAATGTGATCACGTTATGAATGTAAGGGTGTTGTTGTAGGTTGTTCTTGGTTTGGTTGTATAATTACTACCCTATTTTCCATGCTCTTTGATTCCATTACATGCCTTCAAGGTGTTTGACAAAATGTCCAACTATGGAGAATTGATGAATCGATGCTTAAAAGCTTGAGTTATGAGATGTATGGAAATTTCATAGATGTGTTGATGACACTCATGAATGTTGATGATAGAATATGAAGGATTCTTCAATGTAAAGTATACCTTGAATTGATAGGGCTTATGCATCCTTTTTCTGGTATAAATGATTATATTGTTGATTGTTGAATCCTTGGATCGGTAGGCTTATGGCACCCTTCCATTAATGAAAAGTAATGAACCTTGGAATCGGCAGGCTTATGGCACCCTTTCCATAAAGGTTAATGATGAGACTTGAATCGGCAGGCCCATGGCACCCTTTCAAGTGGTGTTAATGGGCTTTCCTAAATGAACCTTGAATCGGCAGGCGTAGGGCACCCTTTCATGTGTTAAATAATGAGACTTGTATCGGCAGGCTTATGGCACCCTTTCATGTACGATAATGTCAAAGTAATGAACTATTCTATGGGAATGTAGGCTAAGCACCGAGCGGATTTGGTTAGATGGAAACTCCCGACAGTTAGGCATGAGTTTCAATGATCGTCTACCTTATCCCATAAACTATGTGCCCGCATAGGAAGCTAGTGGATCCATTAAGCTATATACCGGTCTTCCTTAGGCAAGTAGACCACCTCTTTTCGGTGTGGGGACTCATGACACCGGATTCCATGACAAGCTCTCATGGTCTATGTCGGTTAAATGCTTACTTCCCATCATGTGAGATTTCATCATGGTTTCTTGACAGGTTCTACAAAGTGTAGGTAGTAGTATGGGATGCTACCTATACATTGCACGAGTAGGCTTGGAGAGGGTCATAGTGAGTTTCTCTAAATCCTAATGTATGTGACATGAATGTGCCCTAAATGGTTTCTTAAAGAATGTTGGTCTATTGAAGTTATGTTGTAAATGAAATGTCCTTATCTAAGGTAATCTTGGGGAACACTTAAGTGTGCTTGAAGAGGTTGTATGGGCGGTCACTTCTTGTCTCACTCAAGTGTGTCTTAAGGTTATATTAGGTAGAGGTCTTATGGTAATGAAATGACATGTGTTCTTTTAAAGTTAAGCATGGATTGTATATGGACATATGTTGAGTATATGTATGGTTGGCTATGGTCTTATATGTTAATGTTGACTTGCATTATGTCTATTATGTGGGTATTGTCTTATATGTGGATGATGACTTGAAATGTGTCTCTTATAATTGTGATATGAAGGTTTTATCAAAAATGGCATGAAAGCACATATTTCAAATAAATGTCCCTTTTTGGCATGTTTTTGCATGGTCTCCATACTTAGTACTTAATTGTGCTAACCCCTTTCTTCCCTTTTTGGACTAAAGTGTAGGGATTTGGAGATGATGACATGTCATGGCTTTGATAGGTTTCTAAGTGTTGAAGATGAAGACTTGGTGAGTCCTCATAGATTCGAGGACAATACCCAATATGTTCTTTTATGTCTTTTAGTTTTGTTTAAGTTGTGTACGGGATTAGTCCCGAATTTTGTACTCTAAAGTATTAGATGGTTTGAGACATCATGTATAAAGTCTAGAAAGTCTTCCGCTTGCTATTTTTTTTTTTTATGAAATGTTTTCTTGGTAAAGAAAGTTTTAAATTCCTTATGGTTTTAGTGTCTATGCGATGAATGAATGCTAAGAGGCTTGTATTAGACCTCTTCGAGGTCGAGTACGCCGGTTACGACTAGGGGGTGCTCCCGGGTCGTGACAGAAAGATAATTTATAAGGGTTGATTTTCTTTCCGGTCTTCATTGTTTATGAGTTTCTGAAAGTGTTTCCAAATGACTTATCCGATATTCCTCCCGAAAGGGAAATAGACTTCAGTATTGACCTTCTCCTAGATAGGCAACCTATCTTTATTCCTCCTTATCGGATGGCTCTAGCAGAACTTAAAGAGTTGAAAGAACAGTTGAAGGATTTGTTGGATAAGGGTTGTGTCTGACCGAGTATCTTTCCACGGGGTGCTCCAGTTTTGTTCGTTAGAAAGAAAGATGGTTCTCTTCGTACGTGTATCGATTATTGACATTTGAACAAGGTGACCATTAAGAATATATATCCTCTTTCGAGGATAGATGATATGCTTGAGCAACTTCAAGGAGCAAGTTATTTCTCTAAGATTGATCACTACTCTAGTTATCACCAATTGAGGGTTAAACATGATGACATTCTAAAGACGATATGATCTTTATGAGTTTTTGGTAATGTCGTTCAAGTTGACTGATGCTCTGCGACGTTTATTGATTTGATGAATATGGTGTTTTGAGGATACCTTAACATGTTTATGATTGTGTTCATTGATGATATTTGGATCTACTCAAGGAGTGAGGATGAGCATATTGATAATTTGAGGATCGGGTTACAAAATCTTAAGGACCAACAAATCTTTGCAAAGTTTAGCAAATATCAGTTTTTGTTAGGGTTTGCGGCTTTCTTTGGCCATATTGTTTCAAGTAAGGGTATTGAGTTAGAATCTAAGAAGAGGGATGCAGTCAAGAGTTGGCCTAGACCACTAACTACTTCAGATATTAGAAGTTTATTGGGTTTAGCTGGTTACTATAGAAGGTTTGTTGAGGGATTCTCTTTAATTGCCTCTCCTTTGACGGCTTTGACTCAAAAGAAAGCTAAGTTCATATGGTTTGAAGCATCTAAAAAAAGTTTTCAAGAGTTAAAGGATAGACTTACTTCCACTCAGGTGTTGACCTTACCAGAACGGACGAACGGTTTTGTGGTTTATTATGATGCCTCGAGAATACAGATAGGATGTGTGCTCATGCAAAATAGGAAAGTTATTTCCTATGCCCAAGGCAACTTAAAATCAATGAGATGAATTGTCCTACTCACGTCCTTGAGTTTGGTGCGTCGTGTTTTCCTTAAAGATTTGGCGACACTATTTATATGTAGTTCATGTAGATGTGTTCATCGACCACAAGTGTGTGCAATGTGTGTTTAATAAAAAAAGATCTTAATCTTCTCCAAAGATTGTGGTTTGAGTTAATTATTGAAGGATTATGACATGAGTGTTCTTTATCACCTCGGTAAAGCTAATATGGTAGCGGATGATCTTAGTTGGTTATCTATGGTTAGTGTTGCTCATATTGAAGAAGAAAAGAAATAGTGGTTCGAGATGTTCGTAGATTGGCCCAATTAGGTGATCAACTAGTGGACTCCAGTAAGGGTGGTGTTATGGTTCACAATGTTTTCGAATCATCTTTTGTGGTGGATGTGAAAGCCAAAAAAGGTCTTGATCTAATTTTTGTAGAATTGAAAGAGGTGGTGCTTAAGAAATACGTTTAGGCATTCTCCCCAAGGGACGATGGTGTACTTAGATACCAAGGTCAGTTTTTTGGTTTTGAATGTTGATAACTTGACGGAATAAATCTTGATTGAAGCCTATAGTTCACGGTATTCCATTCACCTGGGAACCACCAAGATGTATCGTGATTTATGGGAAGTCTATTGAAGGAATATGATGAAGAAGGATATTGCAGGATTGGTGGCTAAGCGTCCTAATTGCCAACAAGTGAAGGTTGAGCACAAAAAATTAGGAGGTTTTTCCCAAGACATTAGCATTCCTACTTGAAATTGGAAATACTTGAATATGGACTGTATTGTTCGTTTGCCTCGCACCCGGCGACGACATTACTCAATTTGGGTGATAGTAGATCGAATGACGAAATTGGCTCATTTCCTTCCCATCAAGGTTTCCAATTCTACGGAAGACTATGCCAAGATGTACTTGAGAGAAATGGTAAAGTTGCATAGACTACCTTTATCCATTATTTCTGATTGTGGTACCCAATTAACTTCCCAATTTTGGAAGACATTCCAAAAGGGTCTTGGCACTAAGGTTAACCTTAGCACGACCTTTAATCCTCAAACAGATGGGCAAGTGGAGCGTACGATCCAAACTTTGGAAGATATGTTAAGGGCTTGGGGTAGGAGATGTGGATATCCCATAATTTGATTTAAGGTTGGTGAATTTTCCCTAACAGGCCTTGAATTGGTACAACAAGCCATGGAGAAAGTTAGGCTTATAAGGGAAAAGATGAAAATGACTCTAAGTCGGCAAAAGTCTTATACTGATGTGAGAATAAGGGATCTAGAGTTTGACGTTAACAATTTGTTTTACTTCAAAATCTCACCCATGAAGGGTGTAATGAGGTTTTGTAAGAAGGGGAAGCTTAGTCCCTGATATGTAGGCCCATATCAAGTTTTGAGACGTGTTGGTAAGATTGCTTATGAGTTAGAGTTGCCGAATGAGTTGGCATCAGTGCATCCTGTTTTCCATGTCTTTATGCTTAAAAATTGTGTCACAGATCTGACATCCATAGTTATCCTAGAAGGGTTGGGAGTTGATGAAAGTCTTTCTTATAAGGAATTTTCGATAGAAATTCTGGATCGGCAAGTCAAGAGGTTGAGAAACATGGAAATAGCTTTCGTGAAAGTATTGTGGAGAAATCAGTTAGTTGAGGGTGCTACTTGGGAGGTGGAGGACGCTATGATGTCCCGATATCCTCATCTCTTTCCTTCTACTCCTATCCTAGCTTGATGTAATGAATTTCTTTTGGTTTGTCCTTGTTTTGGGAGTCATGTATTTTTATATGTTTCCATGATTTCCATATGTGATGCATGTTTATGAAAACTTGTGTTTTGAAAGAAAATAAGTTTATATGATTGATTTTCCTCATGTTGTTGCGCATTGAGTATGAGCTTCCTATAGACTTCATGAGACGAATTGATGAACATGCTTTAGCTATATGTTTTGACAAGGAATTGCATTTGAGCTCCGTCAGATTGTGTTGATCATGCTTTTAGCTTGGATAAGGTAGTTCCTCCTTGAAAATGAGTAATGATTCATGCATATTGGGTTTCTAGATGTAGTTCCTACTTCTTTATGATAAATTTTAGTATGTTTAGCTAGGAGTTTGATAACTATGAGATTTCAACACATTTACGGCTAAGTTTTAATAGCTTAAGTGTCCTAAATGCGTAATTTATGCTCTAAAGTAATGTTAATGTGTTGATTTGTAGCAATACAGGCTAAGGAGCAAGGCAAGGACATTACCAGGCGAAAAAGAGTGAAAAAGATGAAGAAGTTGAAGGAAGGCAATACTAGTGATCACCAAGACCGAGTGGCGCTTTAGCTCGCCTGAAGTTCCTACATGCCAGCCCTAGGAAAGAGCCAACTTGTCGAAGGAAATAGATAGTTAGCGAACCGCCAAACGTCTTGGCGACATCCCCTAGAATTCCTCTCTACTTGTTGAATACCCTATTTTGATAACTATTTTAGTTGTTAATTGACAAACTAATTCCCTCACCTGACATTCGCTATCAACCCTTCGATTTACCTAAATGTTTTTGATAATTTCAATTCCTATAACCGATTAGACCACTTTCATAACTTTGTAACTGAATTAGAACTTGTACCGCTCCCTGTGGGTTGGACCCCAATTCTTTGTTGGGTTTTATACTAGATTACGATCACCTACGCCTAGTATTCGATGAGGTGTAGTTGAGTGTTTATCAATAATAGTGTCACTACCGAGGACTTGTGTTTAGAATTCTCTTCTTAAAGTATTGAATTGTGATCTTCTTGTGTTGTAGTTGAATTGACTTACTTTGTTTTGTATTTGTGTTGGCTGTGTTTGAAGAGAGGACAAGATAAGTGTGAACAGAAGTAACGGTAGCCAACTGGGCCACCAAGATGAAATTGGAAATCTGAATGATGTTAATGACCTAATTCAATTGGGTGGTGTTGATGCTATATGTCTACCTTATGTTTAGGGGAATGATGTCTTGCACATAACTAACATGATGTAACAACTCGTGCAAATGAAAGGATTATATGGAGGACTAGCTCATAAGGATCCCAATGAGCATATTTAGAACTTTGTAGACGTAAGTGGTCCGTTCTCAATCAGAAACATCTCTGAAGAATCAGTCTGTCTCCAGTTGTTCCCTTTTTCTTTCATAGGGGAAGCTACAAAGTGGTTAGTTGATCTACCGAGGAATTCCATTACTAATTGGGATGAGCTTACCATGGCATTCTTTGTAAGGTCCTTTCCTCCATCAAGGATGATGACATTAAGAGATAATATTCAGGGTTTCAACCGTTTTAAGGGTGAACCAATCCATGAGATGTGGCTGAGATTTCAGAAGTTGTTACTTCAATGTCTGACTCACGGACTTCAAAACAACGTGTTGTTACAACACTTTTATAGGAGTCTTGACTCGGTGAAAAAAGGTGTTGACGATCAACTTGTTCCGGGGGATTTGATGCAACAGCCTTTAGAAATAACATCTAATCTCCTCGACGGGATAACTAAGATTAAAAGAGGATGGTACAGTCGAGAGGACCAAGTGTCTCCACTACTTTTAGAATGAAAAAAAAACAGATCGTGAAGGATCAATAGCGAGACCAAAATATATCCAAGGTGAATATCTTGTCAAAAAATGTGATGGGCAGTTGGTTGAAAAGTTTAAATGTTTTTGGTGTTGGTGGAGAAAACCCTGAGGAGGCACACTTTGATTCTCTATATAATGAGAAAGTAAATTTTCTTGCAAATCAAGGAGGTTTTTGTCCGAGCTATCCAAGATCGGGCGGGAATCCAAGTTGGAATGGAGAAAGGGATGATGGATGGAGAGACCATGACACAGAATGGTGCGGCCATAGTGCTAATTGGAAGGAAAGAGATGGCGACAAGGAAAGATATGTCCCACCCCATGAACGTCGAAAGCCTAAGGAGCAAAGGGCTAACCCGGAAAACTTTCGTACGGAAGACATGCTTGCATGCATTCTCAATAAGGTAGAGGGTCGGACAAAGTTTTGAAAGAAATGAAAGACGATGTCTCCACACTCAATCAGAAAGTCAACTCTCACTTAGTGTCTATCAAACAATTGTAAACACAAATGGGTCAAATTTTATCTCATTTGAACCCAAGGCCAAAAGGGGCCTACCAAGTGATATCTTGGCTGACCCAGAAAATGAACCTTGAAAGCGTATCCATGTCATGCAACGACATTAAAAAAGGCGCTTCTTTGGAGGCAACTGAAGCTTTAATACTTTTATTATTGTCGTTTGAATAACCGATGTTGGATGTGTAGATTGAAAAATTGAAATGTTTGGAAAATGACAACTAGGCGAGCCAAAATCAAAGTCGGCGACTCGCCGAACAGACCGGCGAGCCCGAATTAGATAGCCATTGGAACCACCTATCTTGCTAAAGGTTCTGTAAGCTAAGAGGGCTAAAGTACCGGTCTGCGCATCGTCGATTGGGTCAGTGACCACGACTTACATCGCCGACTGGCACGCGAACTGAAAAGTTGTAAAATGCCAAACCATTTTAAATTCAAAAAGCCCCTCATTTTCGTACTTTTTAACTTCCATACACTCACAACCGATCATCTTTTTGTTCTCATACTATCATTTTTACTTTTGTTTGGCATCTTTTACATGGGGTAGACGTTTGGATTACATTACTGTCTATCTTTATAATTTCAGCAAACTAAGGTTGGTTTTCCAAACCCCCCTCTATAATTGGTCGAATTCAAATGCAATTATCATTTTGTAGTCGTTATCTGTGCTTAATGTGGTTTTATTTTTCATAATTATTTGTTTTTAAATGGTAATTTCCCGTGTTGTTGATTGTTAAAATTGTGTGGGTGAGTTGAAAATGTTGTGGGTCAGGGTGAAGCCTGAGTAATCCCAAAATGTGCTTGTTGTCGAATTAGACCCAATGATCGAGCGGTCGACATCATTCTTAAGGGCAAAAAAACCATCAATTGGACATTTTTTCCAAATCGGGGGAAGCATGAGTACCTCCTGGGCTTCGTGTAATAGGTCATTAGTGAATTGCATGTTGTGAGTGTTTCATTTTGTTTTTGTGGTCTGCGAGCTTGATTTTGAAGTATGTGGTATAAATCTGGCACGTTGGGCTATTCAAAGAGCTGGGTCGAGATCGCCGAGTGGTTCGATGGTTCGCCTAACATCCCCTAGATCGCCTTTTAAATCTTTAAATTGTGGGTTTGAGTTCTTTAACTTTCGGAGATATGCTTGTGCTCATCGAGTTCACTTGGCCACTCGCTGAAAGTCCCTTTTGATCGCACCTTTGCCCCCAAATTCCATAAAATTATTCTGTAACTTTCGGAGAGCTACTTTTAGTTCACCGAATGGTTGCGAGGATCCGACGAATGGCTTTAGACATCATCTATTTGTGCTTATTTTAGAATATTTTTTGTTATAGAACTTTTAGTGAGCCCGTCTTGGCTCGCCAAAGGTGTACGACGACTCACCGATCGGTTCAGCAAGTCTCCCTGAAACTTTTACACTAACTTTTTCTAAAATACATCTAACGGTTTCGACATTGTTTTGTAGGTATGTGATGAGTCCACAAGTTGGACTCATTTAGGGCTTTATTTTGATAAGAATAGTGTCCTCGAATGCTTATTTTGTCTAAATATCTAATGAGAACTCTTAAGTTTCAGGTATTTGAAGTTATAGTGAAAGCATGGAAACTTAGGCGCAAAAAGGAATAAAATGGCTGAAAAGAACGAAGAAGATGAAGCTCGAGCATTGCCAAACACACTTGGCGATTCACCGAAGGGATTTACTTTGCCCTTTGTTCCAGTACGCGAAGCCCTGAATGAGAAGGATAAAAAAGGAGATGAAAGGAGCAATCGTCGCTTCACCGAATAGTTTCGCAAAGTAGTACTATACCGCCCAATGGTCCAGAACGTGAAGATGTGGAAGGAAAGCACAAAACAACGATGAGACAGACGAAGGGCGAATCACAGAAGTCGTTCGGCGATATTGACTAACTTCACCGAAAGATCCGCCAGTGCTATTTTCTAAAGTCTATAAACACTGAACTTGTTATTAATTTAAGAGTCGAACTTTTATTTTAATTTCCAGAATAGAAAAGTACTTTCTGGATATTTTTCTCTCAAGTTTGGATAGGGATTTTGGGAGACTTAAAGAAAAACGGATTTCATCTTCCCCAAGTTGGAAGTGGGTCTTCTCCATTCTTCTTCCTTTGGTTGAATCAAAGTTTAATTTCTTATACCCATTTGATTTTACTATCATTTTAGGTGTATTTTGTTATTTCTTGATGTGTGGCTAAAAAGCTCCATTCTTGGGGTGTGATTTAGCAAATATGTGTTGATATTATTGTTGGGTTTTGTTTACTGATAGGTTAGATGTAGTTTAATTGTTATTTCATGTAGTGGTTGTGGTTTAATATAAAGGGTTTGTAGTTGCAAATACAAAGCCACCCATGTGTTTTTGGCTTGCTCGAGAGGGAGATCGCGAAACCAAGACCACGAGACTTATGGCCTAAGGAGTGGGTCGACATGAGGTTCAGCCCGAGAGGGTGATCCCTAGTCCCATATCCTAACACTCATCTTGAGAGAGTGAGTGAGGTGAGGCGTAGGATGATCTTCATGTGGCAAATGGGTGGTGTCCGAGAGGAACACATTTGAAACGGGGTAAGTTGCCCGAGAGGGAACTTATTTCCATTTAAAGCTTAGCCTAGTCAGTATTGTCTTACAAATTTCCTTCCAAAAGAATGTACCGAACTACTTATCTCAACTTGTATTGTGGTCACACCCCAAGAACATTCCCTATACTTGATTTTCTTGTTAATTTTTGCTATTTTTATTAATTGTGACAAAACCCCCAAATCGTTATTTGACAGTTTTGTGTCAACCCCTTTTATTTATTATGTTTTTACTCGTTAATATCTTTACCTACGACTAGTTAGAGCTTACTTTTATTTTTCTATCAATTCTCAAAACAACTCCCTTGGGACACAACCCCAACCTTTAGTTGGGTTACTCTACTATCGACGATCGTAGACACTCGTACCGTAAGTTAGTGTCGTTGGTCATAATAAGCATCAAAATGGTGCCGCTGCCGGGGAATGGTGTTATTTGAGAATCTTTAGATTAGTAGAATTTTTGCTATTCTTACTTGTAATTTACTAATTTAATTTTCAGTTTTTTTTTGAGTATTTATGTGCCACAACAGGCCATATGAGTACAAACGGGGACAATATCAGCCAAGTGGTTCACTTAGCAGGTGGTGCTTTTCATCGAGACGACATCACTGATGCTAATAGTGTTTATCATCCTGCCGACATGGTTGAAACTTGTATGCCAAAAGCTAACGGGAATGTAATGTTCGAAGTTACCAGTGCAACACTCCAACTCATACATTTAAGAGGTTTATTTGGAGGGTTGGAGCATGAAGATCCGCACGATCATGTAAGAAGCTTTGTGGAAGTGTGCACCCCTTCATCATTCAAGAACCTATCTCAAGAATCCATACAGTTTCACTTATTTCCATTTTCATTAATTGGGGGAGTACTAAATAGTTGATTGATCGCCCGGACAATTCCATTAGATCATGGGAGGAGTTGTTTATGGCATTTCACGAAAGATTCTTTCCTCCATGAAGAATGATGAAGCTGAGGGATGATATCTAGAATTTCAAGCAATAGGAGGGTGAACCAATTCACGAGTCATGGACAAGGTTCAAAATATCTTTGCGTAACTGCCTAACGCATAGGCTACCAGGTGAGTTGTTGCTCCAATACTTCTACCGTAGTCTGGACTCAGTGAATAAATGAATAGCTAATCAATTGGTGCAAAGAGGAATAATGTTACAATCATTTGAAGTAGCCTCATTTCTCCTAGATGATATGACTAAACTAAACCAAGCATGGTATACCAAAGCTGATCAAGTCTCCCCACTATGCTTCCAATTAACATCAAGAAGATGTTAGCTCAAATGGAAATGCTACAAGAACATATAAAGGGGACACGTGGGGTGTTACGAGTTGAGGAGAGTTCTTCTTCCGATTAGTCAAGAATGGGGGAGAATTAAGGTTGGAACTCCAGAAGATACAAGGAGGGTTTCCAAATACGCTATCAACCGCAGGGTGGGAATCAAGGTTGGAGCTATTATAGAGGAGAAGAATCAGGGAGATATTGGCAAGATTGGGCTGAGCATGATGGTCAAGAGGAGGACTATATTCACTTGAGTGAAAACCCAAAATCTAAAAGGAGTGCAAGTAGTCCTCGGGTAAATGAGTTGTTATCACGCATACTTGATAAAGTTGAGGGCTCTGATGATTTGCTAAAAGGAATGAAAGATGACTTTTCATCATTGAACGGCAAAGTAAATTCTCATACGGATGCCATCAAAATGCTGGAAGGTCAATTGAGTTTGTTATCAGCTCAATTAACATCCACAACACCCATGGACCATATTGAAAGAGAGCTGGTTGTGGTTACTCGTAGCGGTAAGGTGGCAATAAGGGATATGATGGAAGATGAGGATACTCAAAAACATAAAGAGAGTCAAGATGTGGAGGAACAAGATTTGCTTATTCAATAAGGCCTTACTAAAGAACCATAGGAGGAAGCAGATCAACAAGTTCAAGTTCCAAAAGTCATACATCCCTCACCTAAGATACCTCCACCATTTCCCCAACGTTTGAAAAAGAAGAATGAAGATGAGAAGTTCAATTTTTTTTAGTCAATAATCAAGAGCATATCAATCAACCTTCCTTTGGTAGAAGCATTGTTGGAAATGCTGGGATATGCCAAATTCATGAAAGAACTGGTTAGAAAGAAAAGGAGCTTGGAATATTAAACGATAGAGGTGCCCCATAGTTGCAGTGCAATTCTGACAAATGATTCAATCACTAAGAGAGAAGATCCTGGAGCATTCACAATCCCGTGCACAATTGGTATGCTCCAATTTGCTAAAGCTTTGTGCGACTTAGGGGCAAGTATCAACTTGATGCCCTATGCAATATACAACCAAGTTGGTTTAGGTTAACCAAAAGCAACCACAATGAGACTCCTCATGGCTGATCGATCAATCAGGCACCCAGTTGGAATACTCTATGACATAATAGTAAAAGTTGATCGGTTCATCTTTTCGGCTGATTTTGTGATTCTAGACTGTGAGATCGATGCTAAAATTCCCATTATTTTGGGAAGGTCTTTCTTAGCTATAGGGACAGCACTAGTGGATGTTGAATTTGTGGTTGCTAATTATGATGAATTCGAAGTTCAGGGTTACGAGGAAGTGGTAGCTGTTTTATCAGGATTAGGAGCATGTTCAAAGAATCCAATCAAGTTGGATATCGATCTGAAAAATAGAGAAAGTCCCCCTGCTAAACCATCAACAGAAGAACCACCGAATTTGGATTTAAAAGTCCTACCCTCTCATCTCAAATATGCCTTCTTAGGAACCAAATAATACTCTACCAGTAATTATTACCGCCATTCTGCTTGAAAGGCAGGTGAAATTGCTCATTGAAGTATTGTGGAAGCATATAAAAGCTATTGGATGGATAATAGCCAGTATAGTAGGCATTCCTCCTGGCATCTGCACTCACAAAATCCGGCTTGACAAGGAATGCAAACCTAGTGTAGAACATCAACGGAGATTAAACCCTCCAATGCAAGAGGTGGTAAAAAAGGAAATCATCAAGTGGCTAGATGTAGGGGTGATATACCCTATTACAGATAGTAAATGGGTAAGTCCGGTGCAATGCCTCCTGTAAAAGGGACGCATAATCGTAGCCCCGAATACAAAAGGAGAACTTGTGCCAACAAGACCAGTGACTGGGTGGACTACCAAAAGCTTATTTCATGGACCACGAAAGACCATTTTCCGATGCCTTTTATGGATTAGATGCTTGATCAGTTATCAAAAAGAGGGTGGTACTGTTTCTTGGATATATTCTCCCACTACAATCAGATATCTATTGCGCTAGAAGATTAAGAGAAAACCATTTTTACTTGCCCTTATGGAACTTTCGCATTCAAAAGGATGCCATTCAGGATATGTAATGCTACAACAATATTTCAGCGTTGCATGCTATCTATTTTGAATATATAGTCGAAGACTTTATGGAAGTTTTCATGGACGGCTTCTCAGTCGTAGGGGATACGTTTGAAGAATGCTTGACTCACTTAGGACATGTACTCCAAAGATGCGCTGAAACAAATCTTGTCTGAATCGGGAGAAATGTCACTTTATGGTAAAATAAGGTATCGTTCTTGGGCATAAGGTGTCACAAAAGGGGTTGGAGGTTGATAAGGTAAAGATTGAGGTCATTGAGAAATTACCCCCGCTGATTTCAGTAAAGGGTGTTTGCAGCTTCTTAGGGCACGCAGGATTTTACAGAAGGTTAATTAAATAATTCTCAAAGATTGCACTCCCATTATACAAACTCCTTGAGAAGGAAGTGAAATTCCACTTTAATGATGCTTGTATGGCTACATTTCAGTGTTTGAAAGAGAAACTAATATCCACCTTGATCCTCATCAGCCCTAATTAGTCCGAATCTTTTGAGTTAATATGTGATGGCAGTGATATGACACTAGGGGTTGTGTTGGGGCAGAAGCGCCACAAACTGTTTTACCCAATCTACTATGCAAGCAAGACTCTAAATAGTGCCTAGCAAAATTATACAGTTACCGATCAAGGGTTGCTTGCAGTAGTCTATGCATTTGAAAAATTCAAGGGGTACTTGCTAGGCACCAAAGTAATCGTACACACTAATCATTCTGCACTTCGTTATTTGATGGCAAAGAAAGATGCAAAACCACGATTGATTAGGTGGGTACTACTATTACAAAAATTTGATTCTGAGGTAAAAGATCGAAAAGGGTGCGAAAATCAAGTGGCTGACCATTTATCAAGGCTTCCAGCAAGGGAAAATATCGAACACGAGGCTGACATAGATGAGTCTTACTGAGATGAATGGGTAAGCAATATCCCTCAAACATACGACATGGTATGCAGATTTTACAAATTACATTATGTGTGGGCTAATGCCAGATGAGTTGACCTTTTACCAATAGAAAAAATTCATGTTTGATGTTAAAAAGTACTTTTGGGACAAGCCATACTTGTTCCGAGAGTGTGTTGACCATGTCATCAGATGGTGTGTTCCTTAAGAAGATGTGTTAGAAATTCTCCATGCTTGCCATACATCACCAGTGGGAGGTCACCATGGTGGTGTTCATACCGCCGCTAAACTTCTCTAGAGTGGATATTACTGGCCATCACTCTACAAGGATGCACATGAATTTGTAAAAAATTACTCTAAATGTCAGCAACAAGGCGGAGTGTGAAGAAGACACGAATTACCTCTCACTCCTATTTTAGAGGTTGAGCTATTCGATGTATGGGGGATAGATTTCATGGGTCCATTTGTGAGCTCGTTTGGAAATAAATATATCTTGGTGGCTGTGGATTATGTTTCCAAATAGGTGGAAACCATTGCACTTCCAAACAACGAAGGAAAAAGCGTTGTCCAATTCTTCAAATGCTACATCTTCGCCAGATTTGGCACTCCGAGAGCAATCATAAGTGATGGGGGATCCCACTTTTGCAATGAGTGTTTCTCAATGGAACTAAGTAAATATGGGGTGAAACACAAAGTGGCAATCCCATATCATCCCCAAGCAAGTGGTCAAGTCATTGTGTTGAATAGGGAAATCAAAAGCATATTGGCCAAGACAGTAAATGTCAATAGAACTGATTGGTCTAGAAAACCCAATGATGCACTATGGGCATATCAAACTACTTACAAAACACTTACCGGGATGTCTACATATCAGTTGGTTTATGGTAAGGCTTGTTACCTACCCGTTGAGTTAGAACATAGAGCATTATAGGCATTGAAAATATTAAATTTGGACTAGTCAAAAACTTCAAGGGAGAGAACAGAGCAGCTGAACGAACTGGATGAATTTAAACTTAGATCATATGAAAACTCAGCCATCTATAAAGAGAAGATGAAGAAATGGCTTGATGCTCGAATATTAAAGTGACACTTCAAGGTAGGAGATTAGGTTGTGCTATACAATCCACGAGTTAGAGTTTTCGCTGGAAAGCTCAAATCCAAATGGTCTGGACCATTTCAAGTAATGCGAGTGTTCATCTATGGTACCAAAAAAGTTAAAGATCAGGAAGGACCTCCATTTACAGTGAACGATCAACGTCTGAAATTGTATCTTGGAGATTGTCAAGAGATTTTGTTGGTTTGAAGTGGTATATTTGGAAGACGCCTGAAGGCGCTGCTGCGTTATGCCACGTCGTTAACTAAGGCATTGTTTGGGAGGCAACCCAAAATCCCTTTAATTGCTTTACTTTTATTATTGTCAGTACTTATTTCTCGGTAATAAAATGGTATGTTGTTTGTGCATGTAACAGTACTAAAATGAATGAAGAATGGCAAACAATAAATCCTGTCGATGAGTCACCGAAGGGGTCGGTGAATCCGACCTTATCCCCCACTTGACTCAGAATATCGTAAACACTAAAATCTATTAAACTCGGTGAGATTTGGAGATTATCTGTGATTCGCCGACAATTTTGGCGATCTCGATGAAAACCGCCTTTTGGATCTTCATAATGACGACAGATTCTGCAAAACTCGGCGAGTCGAGTGCTCACTTAGCAAATCACCAAGATATTCGACGATTAGACCTATTATCGCCAAATGAAAAAATAAATAAAAATTAACTGATGCCATGATAGATGGAGCAAACTCCATTAGCCAGGATCCCCTTTTTACCTCTCTCTCTATCTTTCTTAATTTTGCCTCTTGAATTATCATTACTTGCATTTGAGGACAAATTTCTTTTTATTTGTGGTGGGGTGAGGCTCACCTTTTGTGTGCTATTTGTGATTTGTGTTTTGAATACATTTGGGTTGTTTGTTTATAATTATGTTAATAACTACTTTTCTGTGGATGTTTGAGCTCGTGGCTCCGTTTACTTTTGATTGCAAAATGATTTTGACCCTTCCAATATTTTAAAAAAATTTCGCACATTTTGCCATCCCTTGTGAGTTGAATGTGGCTGTTCTTTTGCAAAAATTTTAAGTCTCGTTTTCGATCAATACCGATGACTTGAATAATGCTCTCAATTGAATGAACATGAATGTATGGCTACGATGAGGCCAAATGAAGTTACATAGACAATATCTGAACTCGTTGCATCTCGTTGTGATTAGCCATTTATCGAATTGTTTCTCTTGTAATGACTGTTGCACACTAGCGAAAGTGTGTAGTCTTGTTTGACTTAAATATCGATGCCTTGTGTGATTAGCTTGCTTTGAAAGTTGCATGAATAAACCTAGAATTTGCTCTGTTAGTCTGATTGATTTAGAAAGGTGTCCTCTTTTTATGATCTTAGGCAATTTTAAAGAGTGTGAGCCAAATTTGACATACACCTCTTTTGTGGCCTACCCGTGAGTGTGTAAAACTCTTTTGAACACCCTTTGAGCCTTACCTCTTTTTGGAAGAACTTTGATGAACCCTAGACCTTACTTGACCCACTACCTACAATCCTCTTAATTTGTGATTTAGAGAATAGCAAACTTAGGCAAAAAGCCTAAGTAAGGGTTGTGGTGAAAAGGAAAAGGAGAAGTCAAGAAGTGCAAGAAAAAGTCCCCCCTAACCTATGGGATTGCATAAGTAGAAACCCCTTCAATGCAAAAAAAAAACTGTGAAATAAGGTACGAAGGAAATCGGGTTTCCAAGCAATCCATGAAGGTGAATAAATAGGTGACTTAGAAGCATTAAAAATGAATTGATAAAGAAGGAGAAGGGAATGCCTTGAGAATACCACATCTCACGAGGATGAAAAAGTCACTGAGCCTAAATAACCATACCTTTACACTCAGCCCCATTACAAGCCTAAGAAAGACATTTTTTATCTTGAGTAAGTCGAATCAAAAGTCGATTGGAACATAAGGGCAAACCTATGGGTGAAAGCATGCATTGTGTTCTTCTGTTTTGAGTTTGAGAGTTGCATATGATTCCTGATCTTGAATTGATTAACCTTTGTGTGTGAATATGAAATCATTCTTCAAGTGAGGGCATTTAGATACTTTCTGTCGAACTTGAACTCGTACAAGTAGCAAGTATTGTGAGCAGAAGAATCTCTGGTAATAGTGTGTTACAACTTGAATCTTTGAGTACACAGTTGATCTTTGCATAAGTAATTTGAATCTTGTTGTGTATGTTCATGATTGAGTCTTGTGTAGCACTGTTTGAGACACCCTTTTTGAACAGCTGAATTTAAGTTTTCTTGAGGACAAGCAAAAGTTTAAGTTGGAGATGTTGATGAGTCCACAAATTAGACTCATTTAGGGCCCTATTTTGATAAGAATTGTGTCCTCTAATGCATATTTTGTCTAAATATCTGATGAAAACTCTTAAGTTTCATGTATTTGAAGTTTTAGTGAAAGCATGGACACTTAGGTGCAAAAAGGAAAAAAAAGGCAGAAAAGAATGAAGAGGCTGATGTCCGAGCATCGCCAAGCACACTTGGCGATTTGTCGAAGGGGTTTACACCGCCCTTTGTTCCAGTACGCGAAGATCTGAAGGAGAAGGATAAAAAAGGAGATGAAAGGAGTAGTCGGCGCTTCGCCGAATAGTTCCGCAAAGAAGTACTATACCGCCCAATGGTCCAGAACGTGAAGTTGTGGAAGGTAAGCATGAAATGACAATGAGACAGACGAAGGGCGAATCGCTGAAGTCATTCGGCGATATCGACTAACTTCGTAGAACGATCCGCCAACGCTATCTTCTAAAGTCTATAAATACTGAACTTTTTATTAATTTTAGAGTCGAACTTTTATATTAATTTCCAGAATAGAATAGTACTTTTTGGATATTTTCTCTAAAGTTTGGAGAGGGTTTTTGGGAGACTTCAAGAAAGAAGGATTTCATCTTCCCCAAGTTGGAAGTGGGTCTTCTCCATTCTTCTTACTTTGCTTAAATCAAGGTTTAATTTCTTATACCTATTTGATCTTACTATCATTTTAGGTGTATCTTGTTATTTCTTGATGTGTCTCTCTAAACCCCCATTCTTGGGGTGTGATTTAGCAAATATGTATTGATATTATTGTTGGGTCTTGCTTGCTGAAAGGTTAGATGTAGTTTAATGGTGATTTCACTTAGTGGTTGTGGTTTAATCTAAAGAGTTTGTAGTTGCAAATACAAAGCCACTCATGTATTTTCGGCTTGACCGAGAGGGAGGTCGTGAAACCAAGACCACTAGACTGATAGACTAAGAAGTGGGTCGACATGAGGTTTTAGCCCGAGAGGGTGAGCCCTAGCCCCATATCTTAACACTCAGCTCGAGAGAGTGAGTGGGGTAAGACGTAGGCTGATCTTCATGCGGTAAATGGTTGTCCGAGAAGAACACATTTAAAACGGGGTAAGTTGCCCGAGAGGGAACTTATTTTTATTTAAAGCTTAGCCTAGTCACTATTATCTTACAAATTTCCTTTCAAAATCATGTACACAACTACTTATCTCAACTTGTATTGCGGTCACACCCTGAGAACATTTCGCCATACTTGATTTTCTTATTAATTTTGCTATTTTTACTAATTTTGACAAAAACCCCAAATGGGTTATTTGACAGTTTTAGGTCACTCTCTTTTATTTATTATGTTTTTACTAGTTAATATCTTTAGGTACGACTAGTTAGACCTTAATTTTATTTTTCTATCAATTCTCAAAACCACTCCCTTGGGATACGACCCTAACCTTTAGTTGGGTTACTATACTATCGATGATCGTATACAATCATACCGTAGGTTAGTGTCGTTGTTCACGATAAACATCAGTATGGATAGACCCAAAGTAGTTGGTAGGAATCAACTGCCCCGAAAGAGGGCTCATGGAATACTGATAGATAAGAAGGCTGCTGCCTCACAGGTTCTGACTACAAAACTTCCTCCAAGACGGGGAAAAGGAAATGACATGAGCCGAGTTCAGTTGACACATGCAGAGGGGAGCTCTGACAATGAAGAGATATATTCTACATACCTCACTCTATTTTACAATGAGGGTGGTTCTGAGGATAGTTTTTCGACCTCAATCTCTGAGCAGGAAGTTGATCAGGTGTGATATGCTAGGAGAGCGGAGCTATGCTCCAAGTGTTTATTTTATCCATCTAGCTCCCCAGTGTCTCAGACTCCTACTCCTCTAACTCCAGCTCCAGCTCCAGCTTAGACAGTGGTTGTGGTACCACCAATTCAGGGTGTTTCTCCCCGGTTACTCAACAAATTATAGGCCAAGGGTTTGAGGACCATATTGGATGAAAAAAGGTTGTCCACCGATGGTGTGGTGGATAGTTATCCGGAAGTGCGGAACACTCTAAAGTTCAACAAATGTGAGGTTTTCTCTAAACCTCAGGGCCCTTACATTCCTACTTGGTTCCGGGAGTTCTATGCGACATATGGAGAGTTGGTGCTGAAGGGGAAGAAGAAATCAAGTGCCTTTAATCAGATCGACTTCGTGCTTGGTCGAGGTTAAAAGGTGAAGTGCAACTACTTAGATATTAATGATGTACTTGGGCGCTCTCGGGATTTCATGCATGATTATCTTAAACTAGTCAAGAAGAACACCTTAGAGGATTTGAAGGGTTGGCTGGCACTCCTCCTCTCTGATGTCACTCCGAGGACGATTGAGGAAGGTACCCAAATTGCGAAGTAGGACCTGAATGTTGTTTCTCAATTATTGGTTCAGGTTTATTAGCAATACTATCATGCCTTCCAAGAATGAGTTTATCTTTCGACACCATATGGCTGTTTGTTTTGGTTATGTCATAGTTCGGCACAGGTTGAACTTGGGGCTGCTCATCGAGCAAGAGATGGCCATGAAGGACAAGAAGTATCAGAACTCACTGGCTTTTCCTCTCTTAATCACTGAGTTGTGCCGATGGGCTCGTGTTCTGATTGGTGAGAAAATGGATATGGAGGTGACCCACCTCTTCTACTGACATCTGAAGCCTTGAGGTAAAGTACTTGAGAGATGAGGTAGATAGGAGGAGGGTTGCACCTGTGGATATGTCCCCGATAATTGACGTTGATATGCTGCCTACCGAGGCAATCATGCCCCCTCATGCTACCGAGCCTATAAGTACCTCTGGCTCTTCTGTTTCTGATATTCCCAATTCCTCTATTGCACCCCCTCCTGCTACTTTTGCTACTGCTACTTTCTCCTGACCGTCTATCAAGCCAGTCATCTTTACAAACTTTGTCATCTTGCCCAATCTACTGATGTGCGTGCCTCTTGGGTAGAGGTCGTTGTGCCTGGGAGGATAGACCGAGTGATTGCTGTTATCTTGGCCCTAATTTAGGTTGAGATGAGGGAGCATAGAGAGTTGATTGAGGGCCACAAGTTGGCATCGGATTCCCTTACGGTGAGGGTTGAGGATTTTTAAAAGAGCCAGGGTTCTACTGTTGCTGTGATGGCCTTGAAGGCTGACGTTACTGGGCTTAGGAGAGATACAAATGAGTTGAAGTCCACTGATATGTTGATGTTGTTTGGGTTAGTGGAGATTCCTAAGATATCGAGTACTAATATTCTAGCTAGTTTTGAGGTTTCTGTAGCTATGAACCAGAGATGATATTAGATCTGATGATGCAGATGGCAAGTTCGAGGTAGAGACACATGACAAACAACTAGGTTTTATAGATGAGGTTGTGTATGATGATTTGGAGGACCTTGAGGGGGCCATGATTGAGACAACCATGCATGTATCGCTTAGAGATACGTCTATGGTGGGCTCTAGTGGAGCCAAGGATGATTTAAAGCTTGGCACTGATTCCCAGATAGAGGAAGTTGCTGATTTACAGACTTCACCCAGGCCTAGCCTAGCATGATGACTTTTTTTCCTCCTTTTTTGTTATTTTTTTAGACTCTATTATTGTTTCTTTGCATTTGAGGACAACTGCTTATTTTTGTTGAAGTGGTGAGGTATTCCCATACCTACCTTTATTGGGCTATTTTTTGTGAATATTAGTTTGTTGTTGGTTTATGTTTTGTGTGTGTTGGATTTTATTCTGTGTTTATATATATATATATATATATATACATATATATACACATACATATATATACACATACATATATATATCTTGGTTGTTGATCCATCTTGGCCCATTGTTCTTATTGTGCAAATGGTTTTAAAGATCTCGGCCCATTTTTGTTATTGTGCAAATGGTTTTGAACAAACTTTAAGTAATTTTGCAACCTCTTATGTGGTTGATTATGACAGTTCTCTTGCATTTTTGAGTTTTGATTGTGGTCAATACCGATGACTTGAATAATGCTCTCAATTGAACAACATGAATGTGCAGTTGATGAGACAAACTGAGTCACATAGGTCATATGTGAACTCTTAGCATCTCATTGTGACTAGCCGATTCTCTATTAAGTCTTTTGCGATGAAGAATGCGCTAGCTAGAATGTGTAAAGTGATGTTTGATAATTGTGTCGAACGCCTTGGGTGGTTAGGTTATCTTGAATATTGTGCGACCATCGACTTACCTCGTCTAATGGCCTTGCATACCAAAATTTGGAAAACTATAAATTAAATTTCAAAAAGAAAGAAAGGAGTTTTGCACTTTTTGGAAAGAATCTAAATTTAGTTATCCTGATTTCTCCATTGTATACTTTAATGCTTTTGAGACTTGATTTTGAGGAATTGATATTGGGGTTTTGAATTGATTCGATTTGAAGCATTGTAGAGACTTTGAAACCATTACCCAACTCATGGCTAACAAAATTGGTGATTATTTCTTCCTTTTTATAGTGTGTAGCTAGAATCCCAATTATTGGGGTGTGATCATGTGATTATCGACATAATTTGCTTATGGGTATTATTGTTTACTGATTTAAATGCTTAATTGAAGTAGGTTTATCGATAGCTATGAATTAATATATGAATTGTAGTTGCAAATGTAAATCTAACTTAGTGTTCTAGGCTTGTTTGAGATAGAGGTTTTAGAACCAAAGTTTTCGATTAATGATTATAGTTATTGGGTTGATGTGGATTCAGCTCGCGAGAGTGAATCCTAAACTCGATTCTACCTATCTTGCTTGAGAGTGTAGGTAAATTTAGGTGTTGGGCTCTTTTTAAAGTTAAGCTTGTCGGCGTTCGAGAGAACTCGCTTGAATCATAATAGCTGTTCGAGAGAAAGCTATTGCATCTATAGTCTAGTCTACCTACTACGATTTAGCAATTCCTAGTAAATTTTAACTACCCATACAGTGAAATTAGCCTATAATCGATCACATCCCCAAGAATTTCTCTTTACTTGTTGGATACCCTATTTTGATAATTTTTTTAGTTGTTAACTTACAAACCAATTCCCACACCTGACATTCGCTGTCAACCCCTTCGATTTATCAAAATGTTTACGATAATTTCTATTCCTATAACCGATTAGACCACTTTCATAACTTCTTAACTGAATTCAAACTTGTACCGCTCCTTATGAGTTTGACCCCAACTCTTTGTTGGGTTTTATAGTAGATTAAGATCACCTACACTTAGTATTCAATGAGGTATAGTTGAGCGTTTATCAAAAATAGGGGAGTTGTGTTTAGAATTCTCTTATTGAAGTTTTGAATTATGATCTTCTTGTGTTGTAGTTGGATCTACTTACTTTGTTTATGTTTGTGTTGCCCCTGTTTGAACAGAGGACAAGATGACTATGAACGGAAGTAACGATAGCCAACTGGGCCACCAAGATGACATTGGGAGTCTGAGTGATGTTAATGACCCGATTCAATTGGGTGGTGTTAGTGATATACGTCTACCTCTTGTTGAGGGGAATGTTGTCTTCCATGTAACGAACACGATGTTACAACTCTTGCAAATGAAATGATTATATAGAGGACTAACTCATGATGATCTCCATGAGTATATTCAGAATTTTGTAGACGCATATGGTCCGTTCTCATTCAAAAACATCTCTCAAGAATCAGTTTGTCTCCACTTGTTCCCTTTTTCTTTGATTGGGGAAGCTACCAATTGGTTTGCTAATCTACCGAGGAATTTCATTAAAAATTGGGATGAACTTACCGTGGCATTGTATGCATGGTTCTTTCCTCCATTCAAACGTTTGGAGATTGAACCAATCCATGAGATGTGGCTGAGATTTCAGAAGTTGTTACTTCAATGTCCGACTCACGAACTTCCAAAAACGTGTTGTTACAACACTTCTATAGGAGTCTTGATTCGATGAAAAAAAGTGTTGCTGATAAAATTGGTTCGGGGGGTATAATGCAACAACATTTAGAAATAACATCTAATCTCCTCGACGGGATGACTCAGATTAATGGTGCATGCTACACTCGAGAGGACCAAGTGTCTCCTCTAACTTTTAGAATGACAAAAGTGCAGATTGAGAAGGATAAGAGCGAGACCAAAATATATAAAAAATGATGACACAGGTGGATATCTTGTCAAAAAATATGATGGGTAGTGGGTTGAAAAATGTAAATGTTTTTGGTGTTGGTAGAGAAAACCCTGAGGAGGCACACTTTGAGGCTCTATAAAATGAGAAAGTAAATTTTCTTGCAAATCAAGGAAGTTTCCATCCGAGCTATCCAAGACCGGGTGGGAATTCAAGTTGACATAGAGAAAGGAATGATGAATGGAGAGACCGTGACAGAGAATGGCGCGACCGTATTGCTAATTGGATGGAAAGAGGTGGCGACAAGGAAATATACGTCCCACCCCATGAACGTCAAAAGCCTAAGAAGCAAAGGGCTA
The DNA here is from genome assembly GCA_029007595.1 of Solanum commersonii. Classification (NCBI taxonomy): domain Eukaryota; kingdom Viridiplantae; phylum Streptophyta; class Magnoliopsida; order Solanales; family Solanaceae; genus Solanum; species Solanum commersonii. Next base: position 767,286 of record JAJTWQ010000038.1, read on the forward strand.
ACCCAGAAAACTTTCGAACGAAAGACATGCTTGCACACATTCTCAATAAGGTATAAGGGTTGGAAAAGTTTTAAAAGAAATGAAAGAGGATGTCTTCACAGTCTGTCATGCCCAAACTCGAGGGGCGCAACTGGCTCCGAATGCCAAAACTCAGGCCCGATCCGACCTTGCTGAACCATTTGCTACTAGCGCATGGTAGCCACACGCAATGAAGAAATCAAACAAGTATATCTCCGTTTAAAACTAAGCCATCGGCCACCAAGGTCACTGTCAACTAATCTATAGAATAAACAGCTACTCCCAAGAGATCATATAAATAAATAGCCAACTAGAACAGAAGTCCGGATTGGGCTGTCGAGGCCACCATGATATCTATACCAAAACTAAAAACAGGTATATATCAATACAATACATCAAACAACTCACAAGCTTTAGCAAACCAACAACATAGGCCAGTATGGCCATAACGTAACTATACACCCCACACACTAGTCTGTAAGCCTCTAAATGTAGTAAAGATTAGCGGGACAGGGCCCTAGCCTACCCACAAAGATATATACAACAAAAGGTAACAAACCTCCCAACTGTGGTAGCTCCGGAGGAAAGGGGCTAGCCAACTGGATAAAAGTCAATCATGCTGTTAAGGAGGTCTATAGAGTCATCTGTCAGGACCTGCATGCATGAATGCATCCCCCCAAGGCAATGGGGCGTTAGTACAAAATAATGTACAGAGTATGAAAGGCAATAGACTATGTTGAGGTATCCTGATATACTGGAATAATCTGATAAATAAATCAAGGATAAGATAAGTCTGCTGACCTGCTCCTAAATCTAAACTTATAAAAAATAATACAACAACAACCTAACCAAGCCCCCATAAGCTCGGCAGGTACAAACAACACACAAGACCACCTACTCAGGCCCCCATAATCCCAGAAGGTGCCAATCAACCTATATACCCCTATCAGTAGTCCCCTAGCCCCGTAGGCAGTCACATAGACCTCTTAGGCATTAATATAACCCCGTAGGCATCATATAGCTCTCTTAGGCATCAACGTAGCTTATAGACAACTCATAGCCCTCTTAGGTAACAACATGGCCCTGTAGGAAACACATAGCCTTCTGAGGTGTCAATATAGCCCTGTAGACAACTCATAGCCCTTCTAGGCACAATGTAGCCCCATAGGAAACTGGTAGCCCTGTTAGGCATCCATATAGCCCTGTAGGCAGAACATAGCCTTTCTAGGCACAGATCACATTCCTAGCAGCTAATCACAATAGCCCCAATGACAATAATAACAATCCGACCGCTAAAAGTGAACAATTTAGTTATATGCAATCTATACAAATAGCCTTTAAGTCGTTTCCAACATAGGGACGCTAGTAACTGAATAAGAATCCCGACAAGGGAGGATTATATCAACTTGAGTAGCCAGCAATCAACAATCACGGCTACAAGTATATCAAGGATAACAACCCAAATACATTGCTTCTAAGCTTTAAGGAAATACTTCCTAAGTAGGGAATAGCCTTAACATGCCTTTTTCGATAAATTCATGTGGCCTAACGACTTTTACTCAATAATCCCTTGATACTACAACAAGGTAGGACCATAATCAACACATAAAAATAAAAGATACCATGATAATATGATAAAATATATGTATTTCCATCGCAAATTGCTATTTGCTGCTTATAAAAGCTAGAGTCGATGAAAGAAGGGTCTTACCTCGATCTTAAGGTCATACTACTCTTTAAAACCTTCAAATATATCCAAACCCTTGCTGGACCAACACTAAAGTTTGATACGCTACGAAATCGATAAAACAAATTATACCAAGATGATGAGCCCAACGCGTAGAACAACTTTCGTCAAGGACTTAAGTCGAGAAAATATGTACCTTAGTTGATCCTAGAAATGGGTTTCTCTATCTGTTTCTGGTTTTTAGCTAAAAATGAAGAATTTTTTTGAAGAACAAGATATATGTAAAATTCCACCGACCTAGGGCCCCACCTCACGTGCCTGCTTGTGCAGTCCCACAAAAATGCAAATATCTCTCTATTTTGAAGTTGTATGAACAAAACGTTTAAGGTGTTGGAAACTAGACTCATAGAACTTCGATTCGATAGGTCATGGTCCCCATAACTCTTTATATATTGGGAAAAAATCTCCAAGACATTTGACCCAAATTTCAGAGAAATCTTAAAAAGGAACTTATGATAACTTCGCCAACTTTTATTTCGCCACTTACTTAACTTCAAAACTTGAGATACAACCCTCGAACACTTAAAATATGACATACCACATCATTTTTAATTTATTACTCACTCTCTTTGTCTTTCCACGAAGATACGAGTTAATTTAGACGTTTTGAAATGTTGGGATGTTACACACTTAATCAAAAAGTCAACTCTCACTCAGTGTCTATCAAAAAATTGGAAATGCAAATGTGTCAAATTTCATCTCATTTGAACCCAAGGCCAAAAATGGGTCTACCAAGTGATATCTTGCCTAATCGGGAAAATAAACCTTGAAAGCGTATCCCCGTCATGCCACGATGTTAAATAAGGTGCTTCTTTGGAGAAAATTGAAGCTGTAATATTTTTATTATTGTCGTTTGAATAACATGAGTTGGATGTGCAGGTTGAAAAATTGAAATGTTTGGAAAATGGCAACTAGGGGAGCCAAAATTTGAGTCGGCAACTCGCTGAACCAGTCGGTGAGCCTGACTTGGATAGCCATTGGAACCACCTATCTTACTAGAGGTCTTGTAAAATCAGTGGGTTAAAGTACCAATCGATGCATCGCCGAGTGGGTTAGCGACCAGGACTTATGTAGCTGACTGGCGCGGACTGAAAAGTGTTAAAAGGCCAAACCATTTTAAATTCAAAAATCCCTTCATTTTAATACTTTTTAACTTTCGTACTCTCATGACAGATCATCTTTATGTTCTCGTACTATTGTTTTTACTTTTGTTTGGGATCTTTTATATGGAGTGGATGTTGGGATTACATTGCTGCCTAGCTTTTCAAATTTTCAGCAAACTAAGGTTGGTATTCCGAACTCCACTTTATAATTTGTTGAAATCAAATGTGATTATCGTTTTGTGGTCTTTATTTGTGCTTAATGTGGTTTAGTTTATCGTATGGTAGTTTGATTACCCGTAGTAAGTTGGAATCGTAATTATTTGGCCTTAAATGGTAATTTCCCATGTCGTTGATTGTTAAAAATTTTGGGTTGCGTTAAACGTGTTGTGGGTCAGGGTGAAGTCTGAGTAACCCTGAAATGTGCTTATTGCTGAATTTTGCCCAATCATGGAGCGGTTCATGTCATTCTTAAGGGCAAAAAACAAAACATCAATTGGCCAATTTTGGCCGAATCGAGGGAAGTCTGAGCACCCCGTGGGCTTGGTTCTAATAGGTCTTTAGTGAATTTCATTTTGTGAGTGCTTAATTTTGTTTTCGTGGGCTGCGGGCTTGATTTTGAAGAACGGGTTATAAATCTGGCACATTGGGCTATTCGAAGAGCTGGGTCGAGATCAGGGAGTGGTTTGACGGTTTGCCTAACGTCCCCTAGATCATCTTTTAATTCATGAAATTATGGGTTTGAGTTATTTAACTTTTGGAGATATGCCTGTGCTCACCGAGTTCACTCAACGACTTGTTGAAAGTCCCTTTTGATCACCCCTTTGCGCCCCAATTCCATGAAATTGTTCTATCACTTTTGGCGAGCTACTTCAAGCTTTCGACATCACCTACTTGTGCTTATTTTAGAATATTTTTTATGCTAGAACTTTCAATGAGACAGTCTTGGCTCGCCAAAGGTGTTCGGTGACTCGCCGATCGGTTCGATTAGTCTTCCTAAAACTTTTATGCTGGCTTTTTCTAAACTACATCTAACATTTTCTACATTGTTTTGCAGGTAAGGCTAGACCCAAAGTAGCTGGTAGGAATCAACCGCCCCAGAAGATGGCTCATGGAATAGGGATAGATGAGAAAGTTGCTGCCTCACTGGCCCTGACTACGAAACTTCCTCCAAGAGGGGGAAAGAGCCCAGTTTAGCTGACGCCTGTGGAGGGGCGCTCCGACAGTAAGGGGATATATTTTACATGCCTCACTCCTTGTGACAATGAGGGTGGTTATGAGGATAGTTCTCCGACCTCCATCATCGAGCCGAAAGATGATCAGGTGTGACAGGCTAGGAGAGAGAAGTTACACTCCAAGTGTTTAATTTATCCGTCTAGGACCCTGGTGCCTCTGACACCTACTCCTCTAGCTCCAGCTCAGAACGTGGTCCATCTACCTCCAGTTTAGGGTCTTCCTCCACTATCACTCAACAAATTAGTGGTCGAGGGTTCGATGACCATATTGTAAGAAAAGAGGTTGTCCACTATTGGTGTGGTGGATAGTTATTCGGAAGTGTGGAACACTCTCAAGTTCCATAAATTTGAGGTTTTCACTAAACCTCAGCGCCCTTACTTTCCTACTTGGGTCTGGGAGTTCTATGCGGCATATGGAGAGTTGGTGTCGAAGGGGAAGAAGAAGGCAAGTGCCTTCAGGTTGGTCGACTTCATGGTTGTTCAAGGTCGAAAGGTGAAGTGCATCTGCTGAGATATTAATGTTGTACTTGGGTGCTCTCAGAATTTCATGCATGATTACCCTGAACTGGTAAAAAAGAACACCTTAGAGGATTTGAAATGTTGGTTGGCACCCTTCCTCTCCAATGTCACTCTGAGGTGGATTGAGGCAGTGCCCAAATCGAGAAGAAGGACCTAAATGTAGTTGCTCAGTACTAGTTCATGTTTATTAGCAAAACTATCATGCCTTCCGAGAATGGGTGGATTCTCCGACACCCAAAGGTTGCTTGTCTTGGTTCTATCATAGCTCGGCAGAGGCTTAAGTCGGAGCTGCTAATCGAGAAAGATATGGCCATGAAGGCCAAAAAGAGTCATACCTCACTACCTTTCCTTGTATTAATCACCGAGTTGTGCTGGTGGTCCTATGTTCTAAGGGGTGAGAAGACGGAGATGAAGGTGACACCCACCTCTTCTATTGACATTCGACACCTTAAGCCCAACTACTTGAGAGATAAGGTCGATAAGAGAAGGGTTGCACCGAAGGATACATCCCTGGTAGTTGACGTTGTTAAGTTGCCGACCGAGGCTATCATGCCCCTCATGCTACTGAGATGCACTTCTATTTCTGATATTCCCAATTCCTCTGATGCACCCCCTTCCATTACTTTTGCTACTGCTACTACCTCCCGACCCCATATCAGTCTTACCATGCTTTACAAGATAGGTCCTCTGGCCCAATATGCTGATGTGTGTGCCTCCTTGGTAGAGGCCATTATGCCTAGGTGGATAGAGCGGGCAATTGTTGTTATCTTGGCCCTGATTTGGGTTGAGATGAGGTACCATATAAAGGTTATTGAGGTCCACAAGTTGTCATCGAATGCCTTTACGCTGAGGGTTGAGGATTGTGAGGAGAGCTAGGGTGCTACTATTGATGTGATGCCGTTGAAGTCCCATGTTGCTGGGCTTAGGAGAGATGTGGATGAGCTAAAGTCCACTGATGTTTAGATGTTGTTTGGGACAGTGGAGATTCTTAAGATGCCGAGCACTGATATTCCAGCCAGTTCTGAGGTTCCTCCAGCTAAGAACTGGAGATGATATTATAGTTGATGATGAAGATGCCGAGTGATTGAATAATGCTATCAAAGACACTTCATCAAATTCTAAGCATCAACAATCGTTAATCAATATATAACCCAACTAAATGAGTTTGGGTCGAATCCCACAGGGAGCGATACATATTCAAGATTCAATAGGAAAGTGTGAACATGGTCAAATCAGTCATAGGAGTTGACATTATTGAATAAAAACATAATTAAAATCAGGGGATGACATGAATGTCAAAAAATTGGGGGGGGGGGGGGAGTTTGGTTCAAAACTATCACTACAACAGCAACAAACAATACAAAATACAATAATGAGACGGGTACTTGGGATGTGATTCAATTATAAGCTAATATAGACAAATGGGTAATTGAAACTATTAGAAAATAGCTAGAATTAGTGAGTAAGCTAGACCATAAATGAAGTAAACTTTCTCTCGAACAATCTACCCAGAATCAACTTAATTTTTCTCGAACATCAACAAGCATGCAAAGTAAGACCAGCCCACACCTTAGTCCATTCACTCTCTCGAGCTGAATATGTAGAATTGGGTTTAGGATTCACTCTCTCGAGCTGAACCCATGACAACCCATTACCCGCTTACCATCAATCAATAAACATGGTTTTAAAGACTTTCTCTCGATCAAGCTAAAACCTCAAAGATAAAACTGCATTTGCCACTACAATTCTTAATTTAAACCACAATTACTTATTAAACTCACTTCTAAACAACATTTAAACTAACAATTTGCAATACCCAATAAACTAAATCAACCCATAATCACATAATCACACCCCAAGAATTGGGGTTTTAGCTAGACAACATAAGAAGATAAAAAATCATTACTAAATTGTGTTTCCATCAACTGGGTTAGATTAATTTCGTCCTTACAATGTTCCAAGTTGAAGAATCTCAATGACCCACTTCAAATTTCTCGAAAGTGAAAAACTTCAATTCTCCAAAGCTTAGGAAAAACTAAAGAAAAACTTGTCTCAATACTCAGAATTCAATACCAAAAACTTAGGACTGAAAATTCAATAATAATTTGATGCTAAACTAAATGTTCAAAAATGTATTTATAGTCGCCAAAAATATGTTGCGAAGGGCCATTCAGTGCAGTAAATCAGGCTCCCTGATCCACCCTTTGGTCAATGTCCTCGCCCTTCTTCCTTGGCCTTCAGCTTCCTTAAGTTCTGTAACTTTGGGCGATCCAACACTGCATCGTGGAACCACTCGGCGGCTACTCCTTTCTCTCGCCAACTTGGTTTTATCTTTCAAGGCTTGGCACACTGGAACTTTGGGTGGTCAAATTGCCATTGGGTGATTTACCAAGTGGACTTAGCGATCACCAGGCTTTCTTTTTTTCACTCTTTCAGCTCGCTTTGTTCCTTTTTGTAAATTAGTGTCCTTGCTTTGTTCCTCAATCCATATACCTGGAAATCAAGAGTTTTACATCAGTTATTTGCACAAAACAAGCCTTTGAGGACATTAATCATTGTAAATAAAGCAACAAATGAGTCCAAATATGTGACTCATCAACACCCCAACATAAACTTTTGCTTGTCCTCAAGTAAAACTCAAGTTTAGTAGTTCAAAAAGGATGTGTTAAACAACGCTACACAAGAGTCAATATGAATGAACACAACAAGAATCAGCTTCCTCATGCAAGGATCAGTTGTGCACTAAAAGGTTCAACTTATGACTCCCCATTACCAAAGATTCTCAAGTTCTTAATACTTGCTTCAAATGCAAGTTCAAGCTCAAGAAAGATACTCAAATGCCCTCCATAACGAATGATTCCATATTCACACAATATTCTACAATAGTTTAGTTCCAGAATCACATGCAACTCTTTCACTCACAAAGATAAACACATAGATGACTTCACCCATAGGTTTTCCCTTATATTCCAACCAACATTTGTTTTAGCCCACTCAAGATCAAAAAGGTCTTTTCAAGGCTTGTAACATGACTGAGTGTAAAGGTATGATTATTTAGGCTCACTGGCGTGGCATGAACAACACCTTATATTCTTTTCTTCATCATTCTCCTCCATGCTCAAAATTCACCCTTTTATTGACTTCTCATGGAACACCGGACACCCCATTTCTTTTGCACTTTCACAACTTTATTTTTCAACTTTTTTGTTCTTTTTCTTTTTCATCTTCCTTTCTCCTTTATTTTTTCTATAGAGGGGTTCAATCTTTGTTACAACCCTGGATAAAAAGGTAACTTCTTTGCACTTCTTGATTTACGTTCTCCTTTCACCACACCCCCAACTCAGTTTTTGGCCTAAGTTGGCTATTCAAACAAAGCATACTTCATTGAGGATTATGGGTGAATGGATAAAGAGAGGGTTACAATTGCATCAAGTTTCTTCCATGAACAGGCTAAGGCTTAAAGAGTGTTCAAGCAAAGTTCATACACTCACAAGGTTGGCCACAAAAGAGGTATAATGTCAAATTGTTTCACTCTTTAAAATTGTTCCTAATATCATTTCAGAAGCTTGCATCACTTAGTCAACCAGACCAATGGGGCAAATTCTAGGTGTCATCACACATGGTTCACAGTAAGCTCATCACACAAGTCATTGGCACCAATATCAAACAAGAATCCACACTCTCGCTAGTGTGCAATGTTCATCACAAGAGACTCATTTGATAACCGGCTGTCACAACCAAACGTAAAATGGTGTACTTGACCCCGAAGGGGTCTCATACAAGCCCTTAGCATATCATGAACATAAGATAATAGAAATTATGGGAAAATTTAAAACTTTTACAATCGAAGTCACTTGTCATAAAATCAAGCAGAAGTCTTTCTATAGTTTGTCTCAAACCATCTAATACACTTTTAGAATAAAATCTTGGGATACAGCCCGTACAATAGTCTCAACATGAAAATAAAGACATAAAGGAAATGTGGGTGTTGTCCTTGATGCTATGAAGACTCACCAAGATCTTCAACTCCTTGCAACTTCTAGAAACCTATCTCCAAGAGTAGAGCTCAATCTCCAATCCCTACATTTGATTAGAATGTAGGCAAAGTATGCGTTAGTACAAAATGTACCAAGTATGATAGCTTGCATAACCATAAGAGCATAAGCCAAGGGTTAGTTAATATAAGACATAATCCAAAATCATATGAAATACTTCATGAAACATAAACCATAAGCATGTGAGATAATATCATAATCATAATAAGCAAAGTCTCCAACATAAGCATCATATAAGCATAATTTACTCTTAGTCATCTATATTGTAATAGAACCATTCTTAAGTAACCTCAAAAGCATACATGTGCAAACCATGAACAACATCCCATAATACCACCCAAGCCAAGTATCCCGTTTTGGTCATCTTAATCATAGTCTATATACATGGTCAAGTCTTAAGCTTTTTTACCATAAGGGTACAATACTTCTGGGTAACCTCAAAGCACACTTGTGCAATGCATGAAAGGCATCCCATATTACCCTTCACACTAAGAATAACCTTGAACTCATCCTAGTAATATTCACCCTCCTTTGGTCTCACTATTGGCTTACTTCATATGGACAAGCAAACTATAACCTTTAGTCAATCATATCTTGGAAGGCAACTATGGCAACAATCCAAGCTAAGTCTATACTATCTAAGAGAACCCTTCATAACTAGCGTCAAGTCATACTTGTGTAATGTATGGATAGCATCCCATACTACTACCCATACTAAGTACTCATTTAGACTATCATGAATGCTCACTAGTTGGGGACTAGTCCCTCTTTACTATTTTCCTCTATGCACTTAAGGTACTTATCTTCTTAGTACAAAGCAAGACATCACACATGAATGAGCATAACTCATCAATTCAAGGGTCCGAAGGAATAGCACCCTACTAGGCTATACTAAGCTAATAATCTAACTAACATGTCTCCATTATACTAAGTCAAACTACCATGGAGGGCATACTATAATGCAAGTCCAAGCTATTTAAGCAAGGATACCAATGTCCCATCCTACCTACCATGCAACACATCCCATGATACGATGCAAGCTATCCTTAGGAGAGAGTGAATCCTCAATCCTAAGATACAATGAGTACTACTAACTCAAGCTACCCTTGAAATGCCTCTTACAATGCAAAGTCAAGCTATCCTTACAAGCACACCAAGATGCTAATGTAAGGTATCCTTAAGAGAGTATGATTCTCAATCCCAAACTACCATTGGCAAAATACATGTCCTCAATCCTAAAGCTACCATGAAGTAGTCTTGGCCTAACCAAGTCAAGCTACCATGAAATGCATTTTACGATTGTCACGACCCGAGAACACCCCCAAGTCGTAACATGCGTATTCGACCTCTCGAAGGTCTCATACAAGCCCTTAGCATTCATCACATTAGGTATGTAAAATAGTGCGGAATTAAAAACTCTTTAAATAAAATCCCATAAGACTCAAAGGTCACTTTTAAAAACATCATTCAAAAGTACACAAGCAGAATACTAAGTCTCTTAGCCATCTTAGACATAAATGTGAAAACATACTAGGGACACGGCCCTTTACAATCAAAAGAAGTCTATTAAGTCTATTACAAGAACCTTATCATAAAACTAGAATAGAAAAGTCTTACCCTCGACATATGAGGACATACCACAAAATCTAGGAAGAACTTCAAATCCCAAGTTTACTACAAAACCCGCTCACTTGCCGGAACCTACACTTGTAGAAAATAGAGAAATATGGAATTAGCACAATTAAGTATTAAGTATGATGACCATGCAAAAACATATTAAAAAAAGACATTTATTTGAAATATGTGCTTTCATGCCATTTTTGATAAAACCTTCACATCACAATTATAAGAGACACATTTCAAGACATCATCCACATATAAGACAATACCCACATAATAGACATACTCCACTAGTACCAATGTACAATACATGAATATAATTGACAAGTAAGCCTTTTCATCATTTCATGACCTCTATCTCAAGTTACCCAAAGCCACACTTAAGTGAAACATGAAGTGACCGCCCATACAATCTCTTTATATACACCTAAGTGTTCCTAAGGGTTACCATAGATAAGGAATGTACCATTACAATATAACATGCTAAGTCAAAATTCTTTAATGAACCACTTTAGGAGACATTTAGGCACATAAGGGGACTTTCACATAATAGTCGTTAGACTTAGGGAACTCACTTTAGTATCTTCAAAGCCTACTCGTGCCATGTGTAGATAGCATCTCATACTACTACCTACACGTTATAGAACCTATCCAATAACTAGAGTGCACATCCCACATGATGGGAATAGGCATAACGGACATAGACCATACTAGCTAGGTATGGAATCCGGAGTCTATCCTACTCCGTGGAGGTTGTTCTACTTGCCAAAGGTAGAACTAGTAAGCAACCCATGTAGGCACATGGTTTAGGGGATGTCCAAGGAAGTTCATTGTGCCTAATCTCATACTCAACTAGGCCACCTTCCTAACCACATCCACTCGGTGCTAGCCTTGTTTCCCATAGAGTATTCAATTACATATGTACTTAGAGAGGGTTCCTTTTCTAGTTCAACCAACTCATAGTACCTCTTCCCAAGAAAGGCCCCATTTCTTAGTCATGGCCAATCAAGGTTCATAAGGATAGCTCATTTGACTTTCTTAGATAAGGATTTTTCATGTCGTTCCGGCTCCATCCATCTCTAAGTCTATCACCTCACTCAAGAAGGGAACTTCACCCTAAGGCCCATCCTTCAAGGTTATACATTTACTTAGGAAAGCTAGACTTATGAAAGGGCACCATTTCTTAGTTCTAGCCCACTTCACACATTCATGCATTCAAGACTTTAAGTAACAAGGAGGGACACTTTAGTCTACCAACCAAGTCACAACATTATCATCTAAGGATACTTCATAATCCAACATCATTTCATATATACATACATCATGAGAAAAATCATACTTTAAATCACAATGCTATCCACTTTACATAGGATCATCACAAGATCACGTAAACTCATTCACATCATACCTTCACACATAAGCTTCACATATAGCTTCATATAGGACTTTACATATAGCCTCATTTAGATATATAATATACAATACAATAACACTTTGTACAAGATCACCTTATAACCATAAGAATACCTTCACATAGTACAATAACATTTCATAACTTGATAACATTTTAATTCAATAGATAATGCCTTCAAGTCCATGTTCATAATACATTCCATAATTAAACACCTCCACCATAAGTGGATCAAACTAAGCAAGAACAATTTTATCCATAATAAGAGATTAAGCCAACTTACCATCCTCTAAAGCCATAATCAACAACACTCAAGTCCCAACCATTTTACTTACCACAAGAGAATTCATCATAACTTGCCCATAAGGCCACAACTTTCAATTCATCCATACATCATCAATTCATCATAGATAGATGTAGAAATCATAAGAGTCACTAATACAATCCAATCCAAACACAATCTCATAAACTTTGAATCATAAGCAAAAGACCCACTTCATAAGCAAATTTAGGAATTTAGGAAAACATGGGTTCTTCAAGGAATTCCATATGAAATCATCTTAAAAACATTAATCAAACATTAATTCATCAATATAATGGCTTAGAAAACGTTTTGCCAATGAACCCATGCTTAGCTTAGAATTTGAGATTTTTGTTCTTTGAAACACTTTTGATTGGACTCCTTGAAAGAAAGATTGATCAAGGATCAAGGGTCACCATACCTCTAAGTTGAAACCCACGAAAAATTGAAGAAGAAAACACTCAAAACCTTCAACCCTAGCTCCAACTTCACCTTGGCCTTCAATGGTGTTCCAAAGAGAACCCTTCCTTACTCTTTTAAAATGGAACAAAATGATCCACAATCAGCCTAACACAATAATATAACCTCAAAAGAAAAGATTTGTGAAAAGACCAAAATGCCCTTAAATTTCCGGACGGACTCCTTGCCAACTGCCCAACTTTCAAAGGGCATAACTCGCTCATACGAACTCGGAATCGAGCAAACTCGGTGGCGTTGGAAAGATCATTCCAAGGGCTTTCCAAACATAACTGGAACTACTCTGGATCATCCTGAGCTAGGAGTTCTGACTGCTCAAAGTTGGCCAAAAACTCACTGATTTCCACACTTGGCGGAATTTCCAGATTTTGAACTTAGCCAATTTCAGTCATTCGAAACTTTTTTTTTTCCAAAAGTGACTACTTCCAATTTATGCTTAAACTTTAAAAATTCATACATTAGGCTCTAGTTTCACCTATCTATTTTTAGGGTCGCTACAACGATGCAAGTTCAAGCTATCCATATGAGAGTATAAATCCTCAATCCTATGCTACCATGAAATGGTCTTGTCTTACCAATCAAGCTACACATGAAGGGGATCATATATCTCAACTTCAAGCTATTTTAGTCTATCATGCTTTAATTCATTTAGGTCACTAAGCCAACCTAGAATCATTCTATGTGAGAGAACCTTGGATCTCCTAGCATATTCATGCCTTGTAAGAGAGAAACAATACACAACAACATCACATCATATTGAATTCGCCCCCAAAGCCCTAACATTGATAACTTCAAGCCTTATTCTCAAGCTTGACTTTATTCTATCATCATTCATATCTAGATTACAAGACATTCAATCACATTCTTTATTACTAGGTGATTCTAGTCATAATTCATCATAAAGGTTCAATTTCATTTTTACAAGTCAAGATCCTTCATATTCAATAAAGTCTAGTTCAATTCATGATTATATGTTCCTAACTTTGAACAATTACTACTCATGACATTGATTTAACAAGATCACCTTTGAACCTTCAATTTCACCTCTAATGGCATAAACCCACAAATATCACATTCATCAATTTAGACTAGGGTTTACCATAGAAATCACATAAATTAATCATAATACCACTAAAAAAAGCAACATCAATCATAATTAGGTATTATCCACTAGATTGGAATCAGACCCAAACCATACCTATAATGTAAGAAGAACCCTAGCTAGAATTGGGTTTTTGACTTCACAATTGGGGGATTTATAGGAGGATCTATGGGTAGAAGAACCCATATATGAATAAGCTAAACATACCTTAATTCAAAGCCCTAATCAATATTGCTTCAATGGAGAAAAACTTCCCTTTTCTCTTCAATTCTTCTTCTTCTTCCTTACTTCTAGAGAGAGAATTTTTGGAGAGGATTTGGGGTCTTAGATGAATAAGAAATGAGTTAGTTTAGGGGACTATTAAGATTATATAGGTGGTTAAATAAATAAAAAACCGACCTACCTTAACCCTTAATTAATTACTAACTTAACCTCCAAACCCCTAACTAAAACCTTAAACTTAAAAAAATTGTGTTGACCTATGGATCACCCACCCATGGACCGTGGGTGGGCCTACGGGGCGTACTGCACCTCCGTAGCTACTTTTTGAGGCTCAACCTTGCAGGTCAAGAGCAAACCTTGACCCACGTGCCCCACCTACGGGGAGTGGATCCACCTACGATCAGTAGGTGGCCAAGCGTAGGTGCTAAAATTTGACAGCTTTTGGGCAGTCTTAAGGGTCCTCCCCAAGGACCCCTTGGGTGTTCTTTGGGGGATTGTACCTTGATGCCCTAACTCTTAAACCCCTATTCTATGTACGAGAATCATTTTTGCAACTATTAATCCTCATACTACACTCCAAAACTCTTACGAAAGTCTCTAGAACCCCCTAGTTCAACTTACTAGTTTGCGGGGTGTTACACTGGCTAGTCACAACGAGATTCAAAGAGTTCACACATTGTCTATGAAACTTCATTTGGGCTCATCGTAGCCACAAATTCATTTTTGTTCGATTAAGAGCACTATTTAAGTAATCGATATTGATTAAGACCGACACTCATATTTGCACAAGAACATCCACAATTAAATACACAAGAGGTGGCAAAATTTTCAAAAGGGTCCAAAAACCATTTGCAATAAAAACAAGGACCCACAAGTTCAAACATCCACAAAAAAGTGCCAAAACACAATTTAAAGCACAAAACCCAATGTATAAACAAAAACACTAATCACAAGAGGTAGGTATGGAAATACCTCACCCCATCACAAATAAAAAAACAATTTGTCCACAAATGCAATAAAGTACTGTAAATGAATAAAAGTGACAGAGATGGAGGTAAAGAATATCCTATATACGCAGTCGCTCCATCTGTGGGGGAATCAATGCCTCGTGTAGCAATAGCAACACTCGATCCACTAGGGCCTGCCATGGACGTCTCTGTCAAAGATGTTTGAATCACTAATTGTATAATCGATTCCTCTAGATCTGGTAGGGCTCTATAGATGCTCTCCTCTCATGCCTCATTCTGCTCCCCATCGGTCTCTACCTCTAATTCATCAGCTGCCACATCATCCATCGACACATCTCTGGTGGTGACCAGAGGAATCTCAAAACTGGACATAGCATCCTATTATCTGTTGCCTCCAATAATGAAGTCAAGTCAATGGACTTCAAGTAGTCCACGTTTTTCCTCAGATTTGTAACCTCAGCTTTCAAAGACATAAACTCAGAAGACTCCTGTGTCGATGCTCACAAGTCATGACTCTCATCGTCAAATCATCAATAGAAGTCTGGAAGGGTGTCAATGCAGCAAGAATGGCCCTTTCGATCATCCAGGGTACCTCAGTCTCCAACTGGGTAGCCCTCACATCTGCAGAATGGGCTAAGTGCCCCATCTTCACAATCATAGCCTGAGTAATCCTAAGGGGTTGGGATGTAGTGGAAGCACCAAGATTCTGGTAAGAAGTGGAGGTACCTGAAGGCCCAGAGGCTGGAGTAGGCAAAGATGCCCCTATATGTGTAGAGTCTATATCCACCGAGGCTGCTTATCTCCTCTCTGCCTCCTCCCGAGTGTACTCATCCTATATATGCCGAATATCAGTGGAGAATGAAGGAGTAACCTCAATATCTCTCATCGCATCACGAGGAATCTAGCATGTTGGCACAACTCTGTAATCAAAACCAGGAATGGAAGGGATTTATGATACTGTTTGCCCCTTAGACCATCTCCTGCTCAATAATAAATCCCAAGTTGAGCCGCTTCTTTGCTATAATCGACCCTAGACAACCTGTTTTGCATGATGTAGAATGGACTCATTCTGTGAAGGCATAATCGAGCTGATGATGAACCCAAATCAATATCGTGTAGCAATATTCAGATCCCTCTTCTCTATTTGGAGTCCCGCCTCAATCCACCTTGGGGTGGTATCAGAAATAAGGGAGGCAAGCTACCCTTTAGGTCATCCAGGGACTGAGCTTTCGCCAGACCCTCATAATCATGCTCAAATAATGTGGCTCTCTCTAAAACAACATTGATGTGGTCGCTACAACACCCAACTTCTTTTCCTCAGGCCATAACCAAGGTGAAGTCACTGGCCTTCTTCTTCCTCTAAGGAACTAGATCACCGTAAGTAAAATGGAACTCACGGAACCCGATGAGGATATATGGGCCTTGGGGCCTGGTGAAGATATCAAATCTATGCTACCGGATTGTGTCCAATAATAGAGGGTACTTGTCCTGTAGGCCCTTTAAAGACACCAGCTTCTCTTCCAGAATCGTCCTCAGTCCCTCGGCTTTAAATCTGTTGAGTATGCAGAGAGATGAGGAACATGCACTAGTGGCACTGGGTCCACAGGCGGTGCAGGAGCTGGGACTGAATCTGTTATAAGAGGACTGGCTGCTGGCGCTCTAGATATGTTAGGAAGAGACCTAGCACCGATCTCCGCTCGCCTAGACACTGTAGTGGCTAGTCATCATCTGGCTCCGAGAATACAACTTGGGAGTCAAAGGACTCTCCCTCGCTGTTGGAGTTATGCTCTGGAACCTCAATCACAGGCCTCTTGCCTTATCCATTTCCTCACTTTAGAGGCTCTGTCCTTCATTTTTAAAAAGTATTGGTTCCCTCTTCATTTATCACTATGCCCCGTGCTCTTTTACGGGGCAGCATGTCGAGGTTAGTTCTATCCATATCTGCAAAAACATCAGAAAGAGTTAGCTTTATTTCAAGAAATGATGTAGAATAACAGTTGCTAACAGACTTACTGAACCAATCAACGAGTCACCAAATAGCTTTGGCGAGCCAGATCGGGCTCGCCAAAAGGATTAACTCAAAATTTTATACAAAAATTGGCATGTTAGCGATAGGAGGGACCTTTCGAAGAATTGCCGACAACATTCGGTGATCAAGGACTAGCCCGCTGAAAGTATAGTGTGTTTTATGAGTTAGGGGCTCAGAAATGGCGATCAAGAAAGACATTCGGTGAGTCACTTAGTACACTCGGCAAACTCAGGTTTCTCTTTGAAAGTTATAGAATTTAAACTCAATATTAGTATGAAATTAAAGGTAATCAAGGGGAGTTCGGTGAACCGCCGAGTGGTTCAGCGAGCTCGATCCAGCTCGCCAAACTGCCCAACGTGCCTACTTTTAACTCCAACTTCCAAATTCAACCCTGCACCCTCCGAAAACAAAATCAAAACATACACAAACTTAATTAGACCAAGACCCATCCTACCCATGCCCCCAGGATACTCAGACTTTTCCCATTTTAGCCAAATTTGGCCATTTGCAACTTTAGACCTTATGAATGACGTTAACCGCTCCATCATTGTGCAAATCATGTCATTTGGCAGAAATATGGGTTAATTAGACTTCACCCAACTAAACCCAACAACAAAAAAACACCACCTAACAATTTGTATCAATTTTAAAGCACAAAAATTTGGGAAATCAACAATTAGGCAATCTAGACATGATTTTCAAATTAAAACAGGCACAAAAGCACAAAATTATGATTCAAAGAGCCCCAACACACATCACTAAGAAAAGAACAATTGCAAATGAGTAAAATCACTAAATATGAGTTCAGGGTTTGGAAAAACCAACCTTTAATGCCGAATATATAAGTTGAAATGCTTGGCGACAAAGATTTCTGACTCCGAACACACAATTGACGATTAAAAAGTAGTAAAAACATGAAAATATAGTGTGGGTGTGAGTTTGGGAAGTTAAAAAGTGAGGGAATGTCAAAGAGTTTGAAAGTTTAAACCTTTTGACTTTTAAAACCACGCAGTTCTCGCCCATTGGGTGACATTAGTTTTGCTTGGTGACAAGCCGAATGGGCACTTACTTCATCGAGTTTTACCAGACCTCCAGTAAATGTGGGGGTCCAAATGGCTTATAAAGTCGTGATCGCTGACCCGTTCGATGACTCACCGATTTGCTTCTATACCCACCGAGTTTTATAGACTCCAATTTGATAGTTTCTTGAGCCCAACGGTGATCCAAGTTGGGCTCGCTGACCTTTTCGGCGCTTTGCCAACTGGACATGTTGCTTGCCAACTTGCACTTTTCTTCACATTCCACACTTCAACCTGCAAAATCAAAACACGATTATTTCTGAAACAAAAAGAAAGCAAATAAAACTTGGGTTGCCTCCCAAGTAGCGCCTTAATTAACGTCATGGAATGACACAAGTCTACTCCCAAACCTCATTCTTGGAGTTAACCATAGTGTACGAGGCAACCCGCCTTATTGTCTTGGGTTTAAATGAGATGAAATCTGACCCATTTGGGTCTCTAACTATTTGATACAAACGGAGTGAGAGGTGACCATTTGGCTAATGGTCGATACATCGTCCTTCATCTCATTCAAGATCTTATCGAACCCCTCAACCTTGTTAAGGATACAAGAGAGCATATCCTCAGAACTACCACCCTCAAAATCCTTGGGATTTTGGCACTCGTGGGTAGGATTGTACTTGTCCTTCTCCCCATTCCTTTCCTTCCAAGTGGGATTTCGATCCCTCCACTCTCTATCACGATCTTTCCAGCCTTCATCCCTATTCCAACCTTGGTTACGACCCTACCCTTGTTAGTTTGAACGATAACCACCTCCTTGGTTGGCTAGGAAGTTCATCTCTTCATTGTACAATGCTTCAAATTTGACCTCATCATGATTAACACACCCAACACCCACAACATTGACGCTCCTAGCACCTGCTCCCATGACATTTTTGGACAAAATGTCAAGTTGGGTCATGATCTTTGCCACGTTTTGGTCCCTCTCCTGATCTTTCTCTAGTTGCTCCTTGGTCAATTTAAATGTGAGAGGGGAGACCTAATCTTCGTGGGTGCACAAAGCCTGATTAATTGTGGTCGTACCATCTAAGAGTTGGGCTGGTATAATGTAAGGTTGTCTCATCAAATCTCTCGGAGAAAGCTGGTCAGCTACGCCCTTGTTCACTGAATCAAGAATTCGATAAAAATATTGCAGCAAAATGTTATCGGGCAAACCATGAGTTTGGCATTGCATCACAAACTTCTTGAATCGTAGTCAAGTCTCATGAATTAGCTCACCCTCCAAATGCTTGAAGCTTTGGATGTTGTCCCGAAGTGTCATCATCTTTAAAGAAAGGAAAATTGCACTTGAAATGCGATGCCAAGCTCTTCCCATGAAGTGATTGAGTCTCGTGGTAATTCAACTAGCCACTTACATGTTTCTCCTATGAAAGAAAATGGGAACAACTTCAACCGGACCGACTCTTGGGATATGTTCTTGAAAGATAATGACCCGCAAACATCAACAAAGTTTATGATATGCTCAAGGGGATCCTCATGAGCCAATCCACCAAACAACCTTTTCAATTGCAAGCGCTGCAACATGGTACTTGTAATATGGAACACAACCTTCCCTTCAGCCAGAGGCAAGCGAATGTCACTGATTGAATAATGTTGTCAAAGATACTTCATCTGATTCTAAGCATCAACGATCATTAGTCAGTATATGACCCAACTAAATGTGTTGGGGTCGAATCCCATAGAGAGTGGTATGGGTTTCAGATTCAATATAAAAGTACGAATATGCTTAAGTAAATCATAGGAATAGACATTTACGAATAAAAGCATACTTCAAATCAAGGGGTGACACAAATGTCAAATAACATGGGGGTTTTAGTTTGAAATTATCAACTACAGCGGCAACAAATAATAGAAAAATAGCAATAATGAGATGAAATCATGGGATGTGATTTGATGATAGGGTAATGTAGATAAATGGGTAATTGCAACTGTTAGGAGATAGCTGAATATTAGTGACTAGGCTAGACTATAGAGGAGGTAAATTTTCTCTCAGACAATTTACCTCGAATCAAGTCAATTTCTCTCGAACATCGACAAGCATGGAAAATAAGAACAACCTACACCTTAGTCCATTCACTCACTCGAGCTGAATGTGTGGGAAAAAGGTTTAGGATTCACTCTCTCGAGCTGAACCCATGAAAACCCAATACCAACAGGCCATCAACCAATAATCTTTGTTTTAAAACCACTTTTATGAGAAAGCCAAAAACACGAAGGTAGATTTGCATTTGCAACCAGAATTCTTTAAATTAAACCATAATTACGAATTGAAATCACTTCTAAATAGCATTTAAACTAGCAATTAGAAATACCCATAAGCTAAAATCAGCCCATAATCACATAATCACACCCCAAGAATTGGGGTTTTATCTAGACATCATAAAAAGATTTAAAAAAAAACATTACCAAATTGTGTTTCCATCAACTGGGTAAGATTAATTTCGTCTTTACAAAGGTCCAAATTGAAGAATCTCACGACCCACTTCGAATTTCTCAAAAGTGAGAAACTTCAATTCTTCAAAGCTAAGGAAAACTTGTCTCAATACTTCAAGTTCAAAGCTCTCCTCAATAATAGATAATAATAAAAAATAATATACTAAACTAAATTTTCAAAAAAATATTTATAGTCGCCAAAAATATGTTGCGAAGGACCATTCGGTGCAGTAAGTCGGGCTCGCTGATTAGTTTAGCGATCCACCCTTTGGTCAGTTCTATCTACTGTTTCCTTTGGCCTTCAGCATCCTCAAGTTCTGTAACTTTGGATGATCTAACACTGCATCACAGAACCACTAAGCGACACGTCGACTACTTCTTTCTCTCACCAACTTGATTTTCTCCTTTAGGGTTTTGCACACTGGAACTTTGGGCGAGGTATTGGCCATTTGGTGACTCGCCAAAGGGACTTAGCTATCACCATGCTTTCATTTCTTTTTTGTTCCAGCTCACTTCATTCCTTTTTCTAAATTAGTTTCCATGATTAGTTCCTCAATCAAAATACATGGAAATCAAGGATTTTACATCGGTTATTAGCATAAAATAAGCATTTGAGGACACTAAATCATTATTAATAAAGCCCTAAATGAGTCCAAATATAGGACTCATCAGCCAATTCCACCCATTAGATGAGGGTCACTAACGTTAGGCTCATTGACATCATTGAGGTTGTCGATGTCATCTTGGTGGCCCACTTGGCTACCATTGCTTCCGTTCACACTCATTTCCTTCGTTCAAAATAGCAACACACAAACCAAAACTAAGAGTAAGTTGATTGAACTATGATGAAAAAAAAAATCAACTTCACCAAAAAAATTTAAACAAACCACTCCCCGGCAGCGGCGCCATTTTTATTGAATAATGTTATCAAAGATATTTCAACCAATCCAAAGCGTCAACGATTGTTAATCAATATATAACCCAACTAAATGAGTAGGGGTCTTATCCTATAGGGAGCGGTACATGTTCAAGATTCAATAGCAAAGTGTGAACATGGTCAAATCAGTCATAGGAATAGACATTATCAAATAAAAACATATTTAAAATTAGGAATGACACGAATGTCAAATAAAGGGGGGGAGGTTTGGTTCAAAACTATCAACTACAACAACAAACAATACGAAATACAATAATGAGACGGGTTCTTGGAATATGATTCGATTATAGGCTAATATCGACAAATGGGTAATTGCAATGGTTAGAAAATAGCTAGACATTAGTGAGTAATCTAGACCATAAATGAAGTAAACTTTCTCTCGTACAATCTACCCTGAATCAAGTCAATTTCTCTCGAACATCGGCAAGCATGCAAAATAATACCAGCCCACACCATAGTCCATTCACTCTCTCGAGCTGAATGTGTGGAGTTGGGTTTAGGATTCACTCTCTTGAGTTGAACCGATGACAACCCAATACACACTGACCATTAATCAATAAGTTTGGTTTTAAAGACTCTCTCTCGAGCAAGTCAAAGACATGAAGATAGAATTGCATTTGCAACTACAATTCTTAAATTAAACAATAATTACTGATTAAACTCACTTCTAAATAGCATCAAAACTAACAATTAGGAATACCCAATAAACTAAATCAGCCCATAATCACACCCCAAGAATTGGGATTTTAGCTAGACATCATAAAAAGATAAAAATTGATACCAAATTGTGTTTCCATCAATAAGGTAAGATTAATTTCGTCCTTACAATGCTCCAAGATGAAGAATCTCAAAGATGCACTTCCAATATCTTGAAAGTGAAAAACTTCAATTCTGCAAAGCTTAGGAAAAACTAGAAAAAACTTGTCACAATACTCACAATTCAATACCAAAAACTTTGGACTGAATATTCAATAATAATTTGATGCTAAACTAAATGTTGAAAAATGTATTTATAGTCACCAAAATTATGCTGCAAAGGGCCATTCGGCATAGTAAGTCGTGCACACCGATCAGCTTGGCAATCCACCCTTTAGTCAATGTCCTCGCCCCTTTGCCTTGGCCTTTAGCTTACTTAAGTTTTGTAACTTTGAATTTCTGACAGTGCATCGCGGAACCTCTTGCCGACTACTCCTTTCTATTGCCAACATGGGTTTCTCTTTCAAGGCTTGGGACACTGGAACTTTGGGCTGTGAAATATCCATTTGGCGGCCCGCCAAGTGGACTTGGCTATCACTAGGCTTTATTTTCTTCACTCTTTCAATTCTCTTTGTTCCTTTTTGAAAATTAGTATCCTTGCTTTGTTCCTCAATCCATATACCTTGGAATCAAGAGTTTTACATCAGTTATTTGCACAAAACAAGCATTTGAGGATACGAAATCACTGTAAATAAAGGCCCAAATTAGTCCAAATCTTGGGCTCATTATCGAGTCTGCGATAGTGACACAAGAGAAGCAAACTGTGTGTTAGAGATGAGGTTGTGTATGATGATTTGGCGGACCTTGAGAGGGCTTTGATGGAGGCAGCCATGCATATATCGCTCAGAGATACCTCTACTGTGGACTCTAGTGGAGCCAAGGATTATTTGGAGCTTGGCAGTGATTCCCAGATAGAAAGAGTGGCTAATGTGCAAACTTCATTCAGGCCTAGCCTGGCTGGATGACTTTTTTTCCTCCCGTTCTGTTATTTTTTTAGACTCTATTATTGTTTCATTGCATTTGAGGACAACTGCTTATTTTTGTTGGCGGGCGTGAGGTATTTCCATACTTCCCTCTATTGGGTTATTTTTGTGAATATTGGTTTGTTGTTGGTTTTAGTTTTGTGTATGTTTGAATTTATTCCATGTTTATATATATATATATATATATATATATCCTGGTCGTTGATCCATCTTGTCCTATTGTTCTTATTGTGCACATGGTTTTGAAGTTCTCGGCCCATTTTTCTTATTGTGAAAATGGTTTTGAACAAATTTTAAATAATTTTGTGACCTCATTGCGGTTCTCTTGCATTTTTGAGTGTTGGTTTTGGTCAATACCGATGACTTAAATAATGATCTCAATTGAACGATATGAATGTGTAGCTACGATGAGGCAAGCTAAGTTACATAGGTCATTTATGAACTCTTAGCATCTCGTTGTGACTAGCCGATTGTCGATTAAGTCTCTTCTAATGAACATTGCGAGCTAGCTAGAAAGTGTAAAATGATGATTGATAATTTTGTCGAATGCCTTGTGTGGTGAGGTTTTCTTGAATATTGTGCTTGATGACACCTAGAATCTGTCTCGTTAGTCCGATTGATTAATTGAAGAAAGCTATTGAAATGATCGTAGGCAAGAGTTTTGAAGAGGGAACCAAATTGAAAATATACCTCTTTGTGGCCACCTTCTGAGAAGTGTGAACCTTGCTTGACACCTTTTGATCCTATCCTTTTCTTTAGAAAAAACTTGAGAAACTTTGACTGCTTTTTCCCATCACCTATAACCTTCATGAAGTATTGGTTTGTTGAATAACCAACTTAGGCCAAAAGCCTAAGTTGTGGGTGTGGTGAAAATGAATTAAAGTTAAGAATTGTGAAATCCCTCTTTGAAGCATATTTTGAAAAACATGGATCCCTTCCATATAATAAAAGAAAAGAAAGAAAACCAATAGTGAAAAACATTAAAAAAAGAGAAAAGCTTGTTAAATAAAATGTGTAAAAGAAGCAAAAGAAATGGGATATCCATTGAGTCATGTTTAGTTGAGTAAGGGGGTAGATTTTCAGGCCATACTTCTTGAAGGCAGAAGCCACTAAGCAAAAATGACCATACCTTTACAATGATCCCCATTACAAGCCTTGAAAAGACATTGTGATCTTGAGTGAGTTGAAACAAATATTGATTTAACTGAGGGCAAACGTATGGATGGAATCATACATGTGTTCATCTTTGTTAGCGTGAGAGTTGTATGCGATTCCAGTATCTTAAATTGTTGTGAATTTTTTTTAGCATGGAATTATCCTTGTTAAGAGGGTATTTGAATACTTTTGTGGCGCTTGAACTTGCATTTGAAGCAACCATTGTGAGCTTGAGTTACTTGATAATGGTGAGTAACAATTTGAAACTTAGAGGGAACAATTGAACATTGTATATGTAGTTTGAACCTTTTGTGTGCATTTGTGTTAATTCTTGAGTAGCACTATTTGTAGACATCCTTGTTGAACTAATTGATCTTGATTTTTACTTGAGGACAAGAAAAAGTTTAAGTTGAATGTGTTGATAAGTTTGAGATTTCGACTCATTTTGGGCTTAGTTTTCATTGTTTAAATGTCCTAAATGTGTAATTTATGCTCTAAACTGATGTTGGAATGTTGATTTGCAACAATGAATGCTAAGGAGCAAGGCAAGGACATTACAAGGCAAAAAGGAGCAAAAAAAGTGAAGAAGTTGAAGGAAGGCAATCTGGGTGATCCCAAAGACTGAGTTTCTCGTATGCTCACCTAAAGTTCCAACATGCCATCCTTGGGGAAGAACCTACTTGGTGAAGGAAATGGATAGTCGACAGACCGTCGAACGACTGGGCGATATCGACCTCGATCGCCTAATGTCATAGAACCCTGAGGACTAAGTGCCAATGAAAATTGGCGATGGAATAGATCAATTAGTGTGTCACCGACTTGGTCGCCGACCCTCAACTTACCTCACCTAATGGCCCTTCATGTAAAAATTTGGGAATTTATAAATTAAATTTAAAATAGATCGAGAGGAGTTTTACACATTTTGGAAAGAATATAAATTCAGTTCACCTGAGTTTTCCATTGTTGACTTTAAAGCTTTTGAGACTTGATTTGGAGGAATTGCAATTGGGTTTTGAATTAATTTGATTTGAAGAATTGTAGAAACTTGGAAACCATTACCCTGCTCATGGCTAACATAGTTTATAATTATTACTTCCTTTTTATGATGTGTAGCTAAAACCCCAATTCTTGGGATGTGATCATGTGAATAGCTTATGGGTATTGTTGTTTACTGATTTAAATGCATAATTGAAGTGGGTTTAATCGATGGTTGTGTATTATGCTATTAATTGAAGTTGCTAATGCAATTCTAACTTATTATTTTGGGATTTCTTGTTATAGAGGTTTTAGAACCAAGGTTTTCGATTAAGTATTGTAGTTATTAGGTTGATGTGAGTTCAGCTCGAGAGAGTGAATCCTAAACTCGATTCTACCTATATAGCTCGAGAGAGTAGGTAAGTGTTGGGCTGTTTTTATTGTTAAGCTTGTCGAGGTTCGCGAGAAATCAGTTGAATCATAATAGTTGTTCGAGAGAAAGCTATTGCATCTATAGTCTAGCCTACCTACTGAGATTTAGCAATTGTTAGTAAATTT
The DNA here is from genome assembly GCA_029007595.1 of Solanum commersonii. Classification (NCBI taxonomy): domain Eukaryota; kingdom Viridiplantae; phylum Streptophyta; class Magnoliopsida; order Solanales; family Solanaceae; genus Solanum; species Solanum commersonii. The sequence continues at coordinate 792,966 of JAJTWQ010000038.1, forward strand.
TAATTACCCATATAGTGAAATTAGCCTATCGATCACATCCCCAAGAATTCCTCTCTATTTCTTCAATCCCCTATGTTGATAATTGTTCTAGTTGTTAATTGACAAACCAATTCCCATCTGACATTCACTGTGTACCCCTTTGATTTATCTAAATATTTTAGATAATTTTTTATCTTATAACCGATTAGACAACTTTCATAACATTGTAACTGAATTCAAACTTGTACCACTCCCTGTGGGTTCGACCCCAACTCCTCATTGGATTTTATACTAGATTACGATTGCCTAAACCTAGTATTAGATGAGGTGTAATTGAGCTTTTATCATAGTTGATGTTTCCTCCGTGTATATGTGCATTGCATACATGATGGGCAGATAAAGTTACCTTCACCTCTCTTATGATGTTTTGAGAACGTCCTGGATTGGAGTCGATAGTTGCTCATTGGTCATATGCATTTCATTGTTAGGTTGGGTTGTTAGTTACTCTCCTAATCTTGTAGAACCAATTTGAATCTCATTCAAGGACGAATGGTCCCAAGGGGAAGATATTGTAACACTCTGTAGCCAAAAAAAGGAAAATTATCAATTTTAGGAAAACTGCAGGTGCCATCCACTAGGGCCACCCACGGCCCGTGGATGGGACCACAGACCGTAGATGTAGTCCGTGGATGGGACCACAGACTGTAGGTATGGTCCGTGGATGGCCCTGCCTAAGATGGTCTAAAGGCTCAAGACAACGACTTAACCTACGGATCATAGGCTAGACCATGGTGCGTGATTAGGGTCCGTCATTCGAGGCCCAAAATAAGACTTTCTGATGACCAATGATGGTCCACCAAGACGGACCATAGGTCAGACCACGGTCCGTGGACTAGGGTCCTTTGGTAGTCAGCTGTCAGTTAGTTTTAGGGGTTGTTGGGTCTTTTCCTAATAAGTTAGTTCCTATACTACGCATTTTCCCGTTCCCTAAGATCCCTATATAAGTATCTTCAACTCACAAATTATCCCATTCACGTCATTCTTCCAAAAATCACAAAAGAAAATTAATTCTCCTCTAAAAATTATTTCTCTCTCTAGAAACATGTAGAAGAAGAAGAAGGATTCAACCTAGAGTTTCAAGTCAAAGTCTATGTTTCTTTATTGAAGGGTAGCATTTGGATTCAAGGTATGATAGTTTTCATCAATAGATTCCTTTCATCCATGGAGCTCCCCAATTCCGTAATTTCAAAGATTAGAATTCCCCAAATGAGTTAGGGTTTTCTTCAATTATCACGGGTTCTCTTCAATGTTGATTTAAGTGATTGAATTATGATCTCTTATGCATGAATTAATGAAATACTATGAATTTATGATGATTTCCCAATTAACCCATGTAATCCCCATGTTTTCAAGTTGTGAATCATATGATATGGGATTTTGAGCAGAAGCAAAAGTTTTATGAAATTAAGCATGTATTGCAAGCTTTACATGTATTTATTATTTAATCGATATCTAACCCATGTTTTCTAAGTTTTCATGATTGAAAGTGGGGTTTGAACCTCAAGAGGTAAATTATGGACTAATACATTTTCTTGTGAAATCTATGCAAATATTTTAAGGGTTCTTTGAGAGTAAAGTACAAATGATCATGATGTGTTATTGAATGGATTTTCATATGTACACATAGGAACACGATATGAAAGGTTTTCTTACATAGAAAGGATTCTTAGGTTTAAAGGCTTTCTCACCTGATTGAATAAAAGAGTAAGAGTTATCTTAATGAAACTAGCTTTGATTGGTTGTCCGAGGACTTTTTCCATGAATAATGATGTCAAGTAAGAAATGGTGATTTCGTGGGATTTATCCTTAGCACAAAGAGGATATTGATAATGGGATGGAAGCTATCTTATAGTAGAGGCTGGGTTTCTAGAAGCAATCTCATGAGATGGAAGATCCCCCGTTAGTAAAGGTCGGGTTTCTAGTAGCAATCTCTTTATCCCTTAAATATGTGCCCTCATAGGTTGATTAGCTAGTGGATCCGGATCCACTTAAGCTAGAAGTTCAGGGTTCTACCATAGAAAGTAGGACAACCCTTTTAGGTATGGGAGACACCGGGGGATCATGGTATAGCTCACATGGTCTCTATGTCGGTTAAGGCTAATTCCTTACATGAATAATGAACTAAGGTTACTTCAATAAGTATCACATATGAGTTCAAAAGTTTTAAAGATGAAGTTAGCTTGCATTAACCATGATGTTATGACCTGCATTTTCTCTTTCTTTTATATCATGTTTAGCTTTGTCTACTGCATGTCATAAAATGAAATGCCTCTTTTAGCATGCCTTAAATTTTTTATGCATGACTATCATACTTGGTACATTGTTCTGTACTAATGCATACTCTTGCCTACATTTTCCAAAAAATAGGGTCCGATAGTAAGGGTCATTAGTTTTGTAGCTAGAGGTGGACTTGTGATATTTTTCTAAGCTTTGGTGAGTCCGTATGCTTCAACGACATATTTTCATTGCTTTAGTTTCGTTCATGTATTTCTCTTTTGGACATGATGTATGGGCTAGGCCCAATTTCATTCTATTGTATTAGATGGCTATGATGAGACAAGTATATTAGACTTCCGGTTTGCTTTTATAAAATGTTTTGTAGTTAGACTATTGTTTTATCTTATTGTTCTATTTCGTATGTTATGAGAGTTAAGTAGCTTGTATGGAGTCCTTCGGGGTTTTATATGCATGTTACATCTAGGGGGTACCTCTGGGTCGTGACATGGTGGCAGTTAAAGTTTTAAGGGCAGTTGGATTTTTTCCTAATTAATTAACTCCTATACTACATCGTTTTACCTTTCACCAAGACTCCTATATAAGTATTTGCAACCCCCAAATTAGCCCATTCACTTCATTCTTCCAAAATTACAAAAGAAGATCAATTCTCCTCTCCAAAATACATATCTCTCTAGAAATTTGAAGAAGAAGAAGAAGAAGAATTTAACTTAGGGTTTCAAGTCAACTATCAATTCCTCCATTGAAGGCTAGCATTTGGATTGATGGTATGATAGTTTTCATCCATGGATTTCTTCCATTCACGGAGTATCCAAATTCCTCTAATTCTAAGGGTGGAATTCCCATATTAAGTTCAGGTTTTCTTCAATCTTCATGGGTTCTTTTCATTGTCTATTTTAATGATTCAATTATGATCTCTTATGCATGAATTGATGAAATATGATGATTTTATGATTATTTCCTCATGAACCCATGTAATCCCCATGTTGTGAAGTTATGAATCATATGATGTGGTATTTTGAGTATAAAGCAATAGTTTTATGAAATTAAGCATGTATTTCTAGCTTTACATGTATTTATAATGAAATACATATCTAACCCATGTTTTCTAAGTATTGATGATTGAAAGTGGGTTTTGAACCTCAAGAGGTTAATTATAGACTTGTGCATTTTCTTATGAAATCAATGTGAATGTTTTAAGGTTGCTTTTAGAGTAAAGTACCAATGATCATGATCTGTTATTGAAAAGATTTTCTCATGTACACATAAGAGCAAGATTTGAAAGGTTTTCTCACGTAGAAAGGATGCTTCGGTTGAAAGGCTTTCTCACCTAATTTAATCAAAGAGTAAGAGCTATTCTAATGAAACTAGCTTGGCTTGGTTATCCTAGGATGCCTTTCCATGAATAATAAGGTCAAGTAAGAGATGACTATTCCATGGGATTTATGCTTAGCAGTGAGAGGATTTTGAGATGGAGGATCTCCTGTTAGTAGAGGTCGGGTTTCTAAAAGTAAACTCCTTATCCCATACCTATTTGACCCCATAGGATGATTGTATATATATAGATATTAGCTAGTGGAACCAGTTTAGCTCAGATTTATGGTCCTTACCTTCGCAAGTAGGCAAACCCTATTCGGTGTGGGAGAAACTGAGGTATCATGTTATAGCTCACATTGTCTCTATCTCGGTTAAGGCTAATCCCCCAAATTAATAATGAACTAACGTTACTATAAGAAGTATCACATATGAGTTGAAAGGTTTTAAGGATGATGTTAGCTTGCATTGACCATGATTTTATGACTTATGTTTTCTAACTCTTTTATATAATGTTTTAGCTTGGTCAATTGCATGTTATGAAATGAACTGTCCCTTTTAACATGATTTAAATGCTTTGTGTATGGCTATTATCCTTGGTACATTGATTTATACTAAAACATACTCTTCCCTACGTTTCCCCAAATGTAAGGTCCGACAATCAGGGTCAACATTTTCTTGGCTCGTGATTGAGTTCGAGATTTTTGAGCTTTGGTGAGTCCTCATGCTTCAAGGATGGCGATTTATTGTTTCACTTTCTTTCATGTATTTCTCTTTTGGACATGATGTATGGGCTAGGAAAAATTTCATTCTATTGTATTAGATGGCCATGACGAGACAAGTGTTCTAGACTTCCGCTTTTATTATATAAAATGTTGTGGACTTGGACTATTGTTTTACTCTTATTGTTCTATTTCTAATGTTATGAGAGCTAAGTGGCTTGTATGGAGTCCTTCACACTTCTATACTCCATGTTAGATCTAAGGGGTACCCCTGGGTCGTGACAAACTTGGTAATCAGAGCACAAGGTTTAGAATAGCCCTAGGATGTCTCATAAGCCACGTCTAATAGAGTCTTGTTCATAAGTGTGAAGCAAGCCACATTTATGAATGAGAGGCTACAAGATAATTAGGAAACTCCACATTTTTCATTACACTCAATAAGTTCTTTCTTTTAATCCATATCCGATGCTCTACAGGACATGGCTACACAAAAATATTTTACTAGAAGGAATGTGAGGGAGAATATGTAACAAGAAGCTCCTCCCTAAGCTCTTGAAGTTCTGGTTGATCCTTTGTAGAGCAAGTGTTTAATGCTGATTTTAGGGCTGCTTTTCAAGTGTTGGATTATGCCGTGATAACCCAAGACAATAGGGAGGTAGTGGTTCCTTTGAACCCAAATATGGGCACGACGACTTCAAAAGTGAGAGACTTCACTAGGATGAATCCTCCAAAGTTGCATGGTTCTAAGGTTGAGGAAATTCCTCAAGAGTTTGTTGATGAGGTCTATAAGGTTTTGATGATCATCGGAGTTACACCAGTGGAAAAGGCGAAGATGGCCGCTTAACATCTATAAGGTGTGGCTCAAATTTGGTAATACCAATGGAAAGAAGGGAGACCGAAAGATGTGGGCCCTCTAGAATGGGAGAAGTTTATGGCCGCTTTTCTTGATAGGCTCTTTCCCCTGGGGATGAGGGAATCCAAGGTGTTTGAGTTCATTAACCGTAGACAAGGAAGTGTGAGTGTGAGGGAATGTGCTCTAGAGTTCACACAATTGTGTAAGTATTCTCCAACTATAGTTGCCGATTCAAGGGCAAGGATGAGTAAACTCGTTTCGAGTGTGTTCGAAATGGTTGTTAAAGAGTGCCGAATCGCCATGATCATTAATGACATGGACTTCTCTCATCTCATGGTTGATGCACAACGAATTATGGAGGAGAAACTTAAGGAAAATACTAAAGAGGTAAAGAAATATAAGACCAGAGATAGAAATTTCTCTCATGCAAGGTCGAATGGACAAGGTCGTCCTAGATTCCGACAAAGGTTTTCCGATAAAGATTCCTCCAACGTTCCTCCTAAGTTAAACAAAGATAGGGTGTCAATCCTTAAGCCTCAAAGGGGAAATGATAGTGGGTCTTCATTGCCTAGGTCTAGTTGTACTATATGTGAAAGGAAGCACGAGGGTATTTTCCTAGCCGACACAGATGGTTGCTTTGGTTGTGGTAAGAGTGGTCATAAAATGATCATTTTCCCGATGCTTACAACAAAAGGAAGAGTGGGAAAACAAGCTCCTCTTAGTGGTTCAGGTTCCAATGCTACTCAGCAAAACCGCTTCTATGAACTTCAAACATATGGTGAATAAGAGGGTTCTCCCAGTGTGGTTCCCAGTATGTTGAATGTTTTCCAACTAGATGTCTATGCTTTAATTGATCCCAATGCTACCTTGTCTTTTGTGATGCCATATGTGGCTATGAGGTTTGATGTTCTTCTGGATGTGCTGTTAGAACCGTTTTCTGTCTTTACTCCTGTTGGCGATTCCATTGTGGCTAAGAGGGTCTATAGAAACTGTCCCATTTCCTTGTTCCATAGAGTTACTCTTGTTGACATAGTATAAATTGATATGTTAGATTTTGATGTTATCTTGGGTATGGATTGATTGCACTCACGTTATGCTTCTATTGATTGTATAACTCATGTAGTCAAGTTTCAGTTCCTGAATGAGCCTATCCTAGAGCGGAAGGGGGAAATTCTATGCCTAAGGGTCAGTTTGTCTCTTATATTAAAACTAGAAAGATAACCTCCAAGGGTTGAATTTACCATCTAGTTAGGGTGAGGGATATAGATTTCGAAGCCCCTACTCTCGAGGCGGTCCCCATTGTTAATGAGCTTCTAGAAGTGTTCCCAGATGATTCACCCTGTACTCCTCCCAAATGAGAAATAGTCTTCGGTATTGACCTCCTAGATACGCAACCTATCTCTATTCCTACTTACTATATGGCTTCGGGGCAGTTGAATGTTTTCCTAATTAATTAACTCCTATACTACGTCGTTTTACCCTTCACCAAGACCCCTATATAAATATTTCAAGCCCTAAATTAGCCTATTCATTCCATTCTTCCAAAATCACAAAAGAATATCAATTCTCCTCTCCAAAATATTTATCTCTCTAGAAACTTGAAAAAAAGAAGAATTCAACCCTACGGTTTCAGGTAAACTCTCAATTCTTCCATTGAAGGCTAGTATTTGGATTCAAGGTATGATAGTTTTCATCCATGGATTCCTTCCATCCATGGAGTTCCCAAATTCATCTTTTTATAAGGGTTAGAATTCTAAAATTGAGTTAGGGTTTTCTTCAATTATCATGGGTTCTTTTTATTATTGATTTTAATGATTGAATTATGATCTCTTATACATGAATTGATGAAATATGATGATTTCCCATGAACCCATGTAATCCTCATGTTTTCAAGTTATGAATCATATGAGGTGGGAGTTTGAGTATAAATTAAGAGTTTTATGAAATTAAGCATGTATTGCTAGCTTAACATGTATTTAAAATGAAATCCATATCTTACCCATGTTTTCTAAGTATTGATGATTGAAAGTGGGTATTGAATCTCAAGAGGTAAATGATGGACTTATGCATTTTCTTATAAATCTATGCAAATGTTTTAAGGGTCCTTTGAGAGTTAACTACCAATTATCATGATGTGTTATTGAAAGGATTTTCTCATGTACACATAAGAGCAAGATGTGAAATGTTTTCTCAGATAGAAAGGATTCTTAGGTTGAAAGGCTTTCTCACCTAATTGAATCAAACAGTAAGAGCTATCCTAATAAAACTAGATGTGATTGGTTATCCTTAGATGCCTTTCCATGAATAATAAGGTCATGTATGAAATGACTATTCCCTGGGATTTATGCTTAGCACTAAGAGGATATTGAGTTGGAGGCTCTCCCGTTAGTAGAGGCCGGGTTTCTAGAAGCGATATCCTTGTCCCTTACGTATTTGCCCCCATAAAATGATTTTCTAGATTGACATTAGCTATTAAATCCACTTAAGCTAGAAGTTAATGGTCCCTTCCTTGGCAAGTAGGACAACCCTTTTTCGGTGTTGGAGACACTGGAGGATCATGTTATAGCTCACATGGTCTCTATGTCGGTTAAGGATAATCCCAACATTAATAATTAACTAAGGTTACTTCAAGTAGTAACACATATGAGTTCAAAGGTTTTAAGGATGATGTTAGCTTGCATTGACCATAATTTTATGACTTATGTTTTCTAGATCTTTTATATCATGTTTTAGCTTTGTCAATTACATGTTATGAAATGAAATGTCTTTTTTAGCATGATTTAAATGTTTTATGCATGGCTATCATACTTGGTACATTGTTTTGTACTAATGCATACTCTTGCCTATATTTCTCCAAATGTGGGGTTCGACAGTCTAGGTCATCATCAGTTTCGTGGCTTGTGGTTTAGTTAGAGATTTCTAAGCATTAGTGAGTCCTCATGTTTCGAGGACGGAGTTTTATTGTTTCATTTTCTTTCATGTATTTCTCTTTTGGTCATGATGTATGGTCTAGGTCCAATTTCATTCTATTGTGTTAGAGGGCTATGACGAGACACGTGTTGTAGACTTTCGCTTTTCTTTTATAAAATGTTGTGGACTTGGACTATTGTTTTACTCTTATTGTTCTATTTCTTATGTTATGAGAGCTAAATGTCTTGTATGGAGTCTTTCGGGGTTCTATATGCCATGTTACATCTAGTGGGTACCCCGGGGTCGTGACACGGCTATCATAGTATTTAGATGTTTCATAGATAGTAGTATTTTGAATAGTGTTTTCCATTTCCATTGTTAATGTTTAAGGCTTGGCTTCCCTTCTTGTTGATAATTGAATATGTTAAATATTCAGAGTTATGTATTTGCAATATTTGTGTTTAATGTTTGGATTTGAGTTCCTATATTGTTGAGTAAGTCTTGTGCTGAGTAGGGTTCGTTTGGGAACTAACAATGGTTCTCGAGTGCTAGTTACATCCAGGATGTGGGCTTGGGGCGTGACAATTAATTCGTGTTTATATTTCACATATAATGATATATGATAAGAATTACTGAACAGAAAAATCTTAAATTCTATTTTGGCCAAACAATGTTTTCAACCAAATTGATCATAGTTTTGGAATTCGAAAAAACAGAATTCTGATTGATCTAAAACTTTGTAGATTCATAAGAACAACCTAGAAAGAACTTTATTTTTTGGATCGTTATATGAGGTTTTGATCATATTTTATTAAATAAAAGTTTAATATCAATTTCATGTGCTTGCTTAAACCTTCCCCTATATCGGATGAAATTAATACAAGTCATTATGTATTTAATTGTCTAGTTTTGATAATATTAACTCTCCTAAACTGAATAATAAATGATTGGATCGATGTAGCTAGAGTGATTTTCACTTGACTTAAACTAACAGTAGACTCCCCATCTGAGTTAGGTCTGTATATGTTTATGTAGTGAATAATTGGTCATTGTACATGTGTATTGCATGTGTAATTCTCCAATCCCATCGTTTGACTATTCAAGATGCATGGATATATATGTATAAATGAGCCCTAATTTTTTTTATTTAGGATTATTTGACATATTATGCTCTATTTAATGTATGATATCTCACATTTTAAATACTTTACAGACCCACTTAGTACAACTAAAGAATTTCTTTCGATACAGATAAGATATTAATTCAAAGATTTGCATTGTACATGTACCTCATGTTAGAAGAAATTATTTTTAGTTTCTAACTAGTTATGAGATGGATACTTAATATATTTTTCTTGTAACTCTGTTATTATTGAGTTTGATGAATATTTTATCGCATGTGGTATTTTGATGCATGAATTTTTTATAGTATTATCTCTCATGAATTGAATTATATCAATTTATCTCATAAAAGAAAATATCTTTTAAATTGAATGAACTTATTGTACGCTATCGTCTTCGTCATTTATTTTAAATAGAACTTCAAGGTTGGTTAATGGATGGATATAATCGTTCATTGAAAGTGAAGTCACTACCAACATGTGAGTTCTGTTTAGAATGAAAAAAGACGAAGAGACATTTCATCTTTAAAAGGAAAAAGATGTAGTGATAAGTTAGAACTAATCTATTCTGTTTGTGTGGTAAATAAGCATTCATGCAAGAGGTAACTTTGAGTATTCTGCGATGATCAAGAAGGTTACTCATGATATGGATATTTTTTTGATGTTTTGTAAGTCTAAATGTCTTGATAAACTCAAAATATTTAAGACACATGAAAATAGCATCATGAAAACTATATAAAGTCACTACAATATGATTGTAGCGCTGTTTCCCTCTCTGTAGAGCTGATGAGTAAAAAATCCATTGCCGTAGGCCTAATTTTTAGTAGTGTAGGACTTTTGTTGTGAATTACTTGCATACTTGTTCATTTTCTAAAAGGTTCTATTTTGATTATTTGTTCACTTACATGGTTTATATTATATTTATCGCATGTAAAGTGCATATGCATCAAGTATATGTCCCTAATGCAATGTGATCTTCCCTTTTGAATGAATTAAGATATGGCCTCTTCTTCTAACAGACCTATGGAAGCTGCTTATGAAGGTTCGGGTACCACTGTTTCCCAACCTCATGCACTAGAAGGAGTTGGAGAACATTTCCCGAATCAATATGTTCCCCACACTAGTGGGTCTGAAGTGGGAAACCATCAAGGTGTAAGAGTTGGTCCACCTCCTCATATGAGTTGTGGTACTCAAGCCATGAATCCTCTTTTTCAACAAATGGATGAATTCTTCCACCACATGGCTGAATCAATGCATGATCCCAATGGGATTAACTTTGAGAAAATAAAAAAAAATGGGTGGAGTGGAGTTTGAAGACACTATTGATCCCAAAGATGTTGAATAATGGCCGGAGCGCATGGAGAGGGTATTTGAGCAGTTAGAGTGTTCAAATGTTGCCAAATTTAAGTATTCTATTTCACTATTACAAAAGGATGCTTATGATTGGTGGGTAAGTCATCTGAATACCAAGGTAAAACCTCCTGTTCTTACTTGGGATGATTTTCTTAAAAGAGTTTCATATGAAGTATGTCCCACCTGCTTATTGTGATGCAAAGAAAAAGGAGTTTTTGAATCTAACGCAACGAGGCATGTGTATTGTTGAGTACCAACAGAAGTTTCCAAGCTCTCTCATCATGCTGGAGGTATTATTAAAGAGGAAAAAGATGTGTGCAGGAAATTTGAAGATGGTTTAAATGATTCCATTAGGAAAAATGTGGAGATCCTGCAACATGAGAACTTTTGTATGTTAGTGTCTGTTGATTTTACTTGGAAACGACTTGATAAAGAAGAAGCTAGAAGAAATGAAAATGAATTTTGAAAGACTAGACCAGATTTTGGAGGTCCATCCGAAAAGGGAAGGTTTGATGATTCTGAGGCTGGTAGGGTTAACATGCCACCTCAACAAAAGCAAAACAAATTAGAATTTTCTATAGCTAGAACTCCAAATTATAGCCAAGGCAAGCCTCACATTCCCACTTGTCCACAATGTGGAAAGAATCATTATGATACTTACAGGAGAGCTTCTGGTGCATGTTTCAATTGTGGGAGCTTTGATCATAAAGTGAAGGATTGTCCTACTCCTAATAATGCTCCTTCCTTGGGAACTGAGGGCTCAGTTCATAAGCCTTCTATTAATCCTCCTCAAACTAATAGAGGTGCAAGACCTAAAAACACCCAAACAACAGGTTCAAGTGGAACTAATAAAGTTTGTGGACCAAGGGCTAATGCACGCGCTTATGCTATGAGGCAGAGGGATGATCAAGATGTACAAGACGTGGTTATTGGTAAATTTTACTTATTTGGCTTATGTGTGTTTACACTATTTGATCCCGGCTCTACACATTCCTATCTTTGTTCATCACTTGTTCTTCCTGAAAACATGAAATCCGTGAGACTTAATTATGATGTGCTAGTTGAAAGTCCTTTGGGTTATCAAGTTGTGTGTAATCGAGTTTACCAAGATTGTCCCTTCATGATTCAAAACCTAGTCTTCCCTGTTGATTTGATTGAAATTCCCTTCAAGGATTTTGATGTTATTATCGGGATGGATTGGCTTTATAAATATTATGTAGTGGTAGATTGTAGGTCTAAGCATGTGACTTTAAAAGATCCTGCATTTTCACACATCATTGTACAAGGTTATAGATCATTGACATCTAGTATTATTTCTGCGGCCTTGGCAAGAGATTTGATGTATCAAGGTTGTGGGGCATACCTTGTTCACATAGTTGATACACAGTTGGAGAGTCCTTGTATCAAGGATATACCTGCTGTTTGTGATTTCCCAGAAGTCCTCCCAGAAAATCTTCCTGGGTTGCCCCCGAAAAGAGAGGTTGAATTTCCAATCAAGATTATTCCTGAATCTACCCCTATTTCTATCACTCCTTATAGAATGGCTCCGACAGAATTAAGAGAATTGAAATCTCAATTGCAAGAACTTCTTGAGAAAGGTTTTATTCAACCTAGTGTTTCTCCTTAGGGAGCCCCTATTTTATTCATCAAGAAGAAAGATGGCAGTCTTAGGCTTTGTATTGACTATAGGCAATTGAATAGAATAACAATCAAGAATAAATATCCACTACCAAGGATCGATGATTTGTTTGACCAACTGAAGGGTGCTAAAGTATTCTCAAAGATTGATTTAAGGTCTAGATATCACCAATTGTGTGTTGGAGAGAAAGATGTCCCTAAAACTACTTTTAGCATCGGTATGATCATTATGATTTTTTGGTGATGTTGTTTGGATTGACAAATGCTCCTGCGGTATTCATGGATCTAATGAATCGAGTATTCAAGCGTTATCTTGATCAGTTTGTGGTGGTCTTTATAGATGATTTTTTAATATTTTCCAGAAGTAGTGAAGACCATGATAAACACCTTCGGATTGTTGTAAAAATTTTGAAGGAGAAAGAACTTTATGATAAACTTTCCAAGTGTGAATTTTGGCTTGATGAACTAGCTTTTCTGGGACATGTTGTATCAGCTGAAGGCGTGAAGGTGGATCCTAGTAAGATACAAGCAGTTGTTAAATGAAGACCTCCCAAAAGTCCAACAGAGGTAAGAAGTTTCTTGGGCTTAGCAGGATACTACAGAAGATTTGTGAAAGACTTTTCCTTTATCGCCTCCCCTTTGACTAAGCTCTTGCAGAAGGAAGTAAAGTTTATTTTGGATGACAAATGCCAAGAGTGCTTTGAAACTCTCAAATCCTTGTTGACTCAAGCGCCTATACTTACTCTACCAATTGAATGGAAAGAATATGTAGTATACAGTGATGCTTCTCACAGTGGTCTAGGATGCATTTTGATGCAATAAGGGAAGGTAATTTCTTATCCCTCTCGGAAATTAAAACTGCATGAACTGAATTATCCTACTCATGATCTTGAACTTGCTGCTATAGTGTTTGCTTTAAAAATATGGCGACATTACTTGTATGGAGAGAAATGTCATATATTAATTGATCACAAGAGCTTAAAGTACTTGGGTACTCAGAAGGAGCTAAACCTAAGACAACGTAGATGGCTTGAACTCATAAAGGATTATGACTGCACGATTGATTATCATCCACGTAAATCTAATGTAGTTGCAGATGCCTTAAGTCGAAAATCCTTCGCAAGCATTTCTTTGAGTCCTTTGCCCTTGCTCCTTGAATTAAGAGCCATGAATGTTTGTTTCACATTTGATTCAAATGGTTCAGTTATTGCTAATTTGCAAGTAAAGCCAATATTACTTGAACAGGTGAAAGAAGCATAAAAGTTAAATGAGAAACTTAGAAAATTGACTAGATAAGTGCAAAATAGGGGAAAAGCTTGATTTTACATTAACAGAGGATGGTGTCTTATTTTATCAAAATAGATTTTGCGTCCCTAATGATGACAAATTGAGGAGAGAAATATTAAATGAAGCACATACTTCACCATATGCAATGCATCCTGGAGGTACAAAGATGTACCAGACCATCAAAGAACATTATTGGTGGAATGGAATGAAGAGAGACATTGTGGAGTTCATTTCAAAATGTTTGGCTTTTCCATAAGTAAAGGCAGAACATTAGGTACCAGTTGTTTTACTACAACCCTTGTCGATGCCAGAATGGAAATGGGAAAGAATAACCATGGACTTTTTTTTGGACTTCCTCGCACTCGAAGAAATCATGATGCAATATGGGTGATAGTGGACAGGCAAACCAAGAGTGCTCACTTCTTAGCAATTAGGATTGATTACTCACTTGAGCGTTTAGCCGAATTGTACATTAATGTGATTGTAAGACTACTTGGGATCCCTGTGTCTATTGTATCTGACCGAGACCCAAGGTTTACATCTAGATTTTAGGGCAACTTGCAGGAAGTTTTGGGTACTAAGTTGAAATTTAGCACTTCGTTCCATCCTCAGACTGACAGCCAGTCAGAAAGAGTTATACAAATTTTGGAGGATATGATTCGAGCTTGCACTATGGAGTTTGAGGGTAGTTGGGACAAACAGTTGACTTTGATATAATTTTCTTACAATAACAGTTACCAATGAGTATTGGAATGCCTCCCTATGAATCCTTGTACGGAAGGAAATGTCGGACCCTCTTTGTTGGAGTGAAGTTGGTGAAAGAAAGCTTATTGGTCGTGAAATTGTGCAACAAACAGAGGACAAGGTACAATTATCAAGGATCATCTAAAGATTTCTTCGGATAGACAAAAGTCGTATGCTGATCTTAAAAGGCGTGACATTGAATATCAAGTTGGATATAAAGTATTCTTAAAGGTGTCTCCATGGAAAATGATTATGAGAATTGGCCAAAAAGGAAAACTTAGTCCTCGATTTATTGGACCTTATGAGATACTTGAAAGGGTTGGACCAGTTGCATATAAATTAGCTTTACCACCGGAGTTAGACAAGATCCACAATGTTTTCCATGTTTCTATGCTTAGAAGATATCGTTATGATCCATCTCATGTTCTTCCAGTTGAATCTATTGAAAGCTGAGGTAGAAGATTTGATAAAGGATGTAGATTATCTAAAGTCTACTAACTTCACCTCATTACTAAAGGCTGATGATGATGTGGACGCTCCTGAGATTCCTCTGGCTACCATCGGAGATATACATAGGGAGGACACAATTGTTGATGAGTCAAATGCATAGACCGACAAGGAGCAGATAGAGATACGGGAGAAGAGCATATATGGAGATTTTTCAAATTTTGAGGAGACGATTGTGCAGTCAGTAATCCATACATCGCTGACAGCGACATCCATGACAACTTCTAGTAGAGTAGGTCCTTTTGAGGTGACTCTGGGTACTGATGCCCAACTCCAGATTGATGCATCGGGCACTGATGCTCAGACAGATAGAGCAATTGTTTAGACATGATATCTCTTTACATCCTTCTATGTCTTACTTTTTGACTTTTAGATATTTTTGCTTGCATTTCAGGACAAATGATTTTTATTTTTGGTGGGGTGAGTCCCACCTTTTGTGATGATTGTTCTGTTTATATATTGGGTTTCTGAGCTATAATTCTGTTATATACTATTTTTTGTGGATGATTGAGCTTGTGGCTCAATGTTTTAATTGTAAATGATTTTTGGACCCTTTCAAAAAATTTGTGCCATCTCTTGTTTGTGTTGAATGTGGTTGTTCTCTTGCAAATTTGAGTATCGGTTTTGATCAATACTAATGACTTGAATAGTGCTCATAATCAAACAAAAATGAATGTGCGGCTACGATGAGGCCAAATGAAGTTGCATAGACAATATGTGAACTTTTTGCATCTCGTTGTGACTAGCCAAGAATCAAATCGAGTCTCTTGTGATGAACATTGCACACTAGTGAAAGTGTGGAGTCTTGTTTGACATTGGTGTCAATGCCTTGTGTGATGAGCTTACCATCAACCATGTGTGATGACACCTAGAATTTGAAGAGTGTGAACAAATTTGACATTATCCCTCTTTTTGTGTCCTACCTTGTGAGTTTGTGCACCTCGTTTGAACACCCTTTGAGCCTTAACCTTTACTTGGAGGAAACTTGATGAAATTGTAACCTTTCTTTATCTATTACCCATAATCCTCATGATTTGTGGTTTGTTTGGATAGCCAACTTAGGCCAAAAGCCTAAGTTGGGGGTGTAGTGAAAAGAGAAGGTAAATCGAAAAATGCGAAGACGTCCCCTTGACTCATGGTTTTGAAAAAAACGGAACCCCTCCATACAAAAAAAAGAGAGAAAAAAAGGAAAGCATGAAAAAGAAAAAGAACAAAAAAGTTGTGAAAGTGCAAAGAAAATGGGGTTTCCAACAGTTCATGGAAGATAAATAATGGGTGACTTTTGAGCATGAATGAGAATGATAAAGAAGAGGAAAGAAGGTGTTGTTCACACCACATTTCATGAGGATAGAAGCCACTGAGCCTAAATGACCATACCTTTACACTCAGCCCCATTACAATCCTTGAAAAGACCTTTTTGATCTTGAGTGAGCTGAAACAAGTGTTGATTGGAAAATACGGGTAAACCTAGCTATGGGTGATATCATGCATTGTGTTCATATTTGTGAGTGTGAATGTTGATCATGATTCCGGAGCTATAAATTGTTGAACCATTGTCTGTGAATATGGAATTGTTCTTTGTGTGAGGGCATTTGAAAACTTTTGTTGAGCTTGAACTTGCATTTGAAGCAAGTATTGTGAGCTTGAGATTCTTTGATAATGGTGAGTCATAACTTGAATCTTTGAGTGCACAATTGATCCTTGCATGAATAAGTTGAGTCTTTTTGTGTGCATTCATGATTGAGTCTTTTGTAGCACTGTTCGAGGCACCTTTATTGAACTGCTGAACTCGAGTTTTACTTGAGCACAACCAAAAGTTTATGTTAGGGGTGTTGATGAGTCCAAGATATGGACTTATTTAGGGCTTTATTTTAATAGATTTAGTATCCTCAAATGCATATTTTGTGTCAATAACTGATGTAAATCCTTGAATTTCTAGTATTTGGACAAAGGAACAAATCATGGACACTAATGAGCAAAAAGGAATAAGGCACCTAAAAGAACAAAGAAAAGAAGTCATGATGATTGCCTAACCCATTGGGCGAGTCGCTGAATGGCCATGATCTCGCCTAAAGTTCTAGTGTGCCAAGCCCTGAAGGAGAAAATCAAGTCGGCGTGTCACCGAACGATTCCACGATGCAGTGCTATATCACCCAAAGTTACAAAACTTGGAAATGCTGAAGGTCAAAGCAAAAAGGCGATGGAATTGACCAAAGGGTAGATCACTGAGTGGATTCGCAATCCCGACTAACTACATTGAATGGTCCTTCGCAACATATTTTGGTGACTATAAATACCTTTTAGAATATTTAGTTTAGTATCTATGGATCTATTCATTAATCTATCTGAATATTTTTTTTCATTAGAATCAATTTTGGAGTAAAGAGCTTAGAACTAAGTTTTCAGACAATATTTCCTTAGGTTTGAAGATTTGAAGATTTCCATTTTTGATAAACTGAAAGTGAGTGTTGAAAATTCTTCATCTTAGACCTCTATAAAGATGAAATTAATCTTACCCAGTTGATGGAAACATAATTTGGTAACGATTTTTATCTTTTTATGATGTCTAGCTAAAACCCCAATTCTTGGGGTGTGATTATGGGTTGATTTAACTTCTTGGTATTGTTAATCGATAGTTTAAATGATGTTTAAAAGTGATTTCATTCAGTAATTGTGGTTGGATTTAATAGGTTGTAGTTGCAAATACAATCCTAACTTTGTGTTTTTGCCTTGCTCGAGAGAGAGATTTTAAAAAGCAAAATGATTGAATCGATGGTCTGTGGGTATTGGGTTGTTATGGGTTCAGCTCGAGAGAGTGAGTCCTAAACCCTTTTCCACGCATTCAGCTCGAGAGAGTGAATGGACTAGAGTGTAGGCTATACTTAATTGCTTCTTATTGTCGTTCGAGAGAAACCAATTTGATTTGGGGTAAACTATTTGAGAAAAAGTTTATCCCCACTAAAGTCTAGCTTATTTACTGATTTACAGCTATTTACTAACAATTGCAATTACCTAATTGTCTAAATTAGTCCATAAAATATTCATGCTTATCTATTGATTCTCAATTGCGTACCACTCCTTGTGGGATTCGACCCCAACTCACTTAGTTGGGTTATATTATTAACTAACGATTGTTGGGACCTAGTATTGGATGAAGTGTCCTGATATGTGAAATCACTGCACGGAATCCATCATGCATGGGTCGGGACAATCTCTCCTCATATGCTCAGGTTCTCTACAATTATAGAAAGTACGATCAAAAGATAGTCTGCCGCCCGCCAAAGGTGCGGTTCCCTGGCTATCCTGAATCAAATTCTTAGGTGGAGTTACAGAGTAATTACCTATACAAGCGGGCATAGCATACTGAATTGGCTGGACTGCAAGTGTTGGCCTCCCTAAACCTCTGGAGTAAGATCCCTAAAAGTTGCCTGAATTTTTGGCTTTCTTAAACAATGCCTTAGTCTGACCTTCTCGCCTTACCCCCTCCACTTTCTTCACAAAGTTTGTTACCTCATTGAAGCTTTTTCTTGGAGAGGTCATATGAACATATAATACATGCAACTCAGAATTTAGTCCCTCAATAAATAAACGGATCCTCTCTTCCACAGTAGTCACCAGTTGCGTAGCATATCTAGACAAAGCATGGAACTTTGCCTCAGAAGTAGCCACAAATATACCACCTTTCTCCAAAGCCATGAACTCATCCTTCTTGCGATCCCTCAAAGTCCGAGGCACATACTTCTCTAAGAACAGCGCATGAAACTGGGTCCAAGTAAGTGGAGGTAAAACTGAAGATCTTCATTCCACATAAGCTCTCCATCACTACTTAGCCTTACATTGAAGCTGAAGAGTCACAAACTCAACCCCATGTTGATGGACAATTCCCAACTAATTAAACCTCTCATAGAAATCTAGGATGAACTCATATTATGCATCCTCACTCTCGGAACCATGGAACACAGGCAGTTTCAACTTCAAGAACTTAGTCAACATCTCATGTTCATTACCAGTAATAACAGGACCCAACAAAGGATGGAAGAAAGCATCATTACCTCTAATTTCACCCACTTTGGGGACAGTGATAGCAATAGAGGAATTAGAGGGAGCTTGAGTTGCTTGAACAGAGGGAAGCACTCCAGGACCAATGAATCCTTTCAAGAATGTCATGATATGTTGGCTAACACTTGGTCTAAAGGAGGAATACCTGTAGTCTTATCCTTAACTTCTTCCTCTTGCCCAAAATTCTCCTCATTCTCAACCTCTTTATTCTCTTCTACCTCTTCATGATGCATAGGAGGAGCCTCATTTCTGGCAGCATTCTCAACTGGTGCTCCATCCCTAATAGGTGCCACCCTTCCTCGGCCTCTACCCCTAGCTCTTTCTCTACCCCTGCATCGACCACAACCTACTGCTGCAAATTCCTCAGTTGGAGCATTGACAGCAGCTACAGGCCTGACGCCATTGAACCTAGTGTTAACCATCTGCGTACAAAAGAGTCAAGGAGGTTAGATACCAATTTGAATCATCATATACCAATTGGAATCAAGTTATAGCACGAAAGGAGACAAATGAAAGTAGAGAGATTTCCTAAAGTCCTATAGCCTCTCGAAGAAAAGTACAGACATCTTCGTACTAGACTCTTTTTGGTACATCAAGATCAACGAACCTAGGCTCTGATACAACTTTGTCACGACCTATACCATCGTGATTGACACCCACACTAACCCTCCGGTGGGAGAACCATTAATACTAATTAGCTGAGAAAAAGATAGGGAGTTCCCATAAATTCCAAACAAAAGTCTAATAACTTAAAATAGATGTGGAATATTACCTAGAACCTGAAAGTCAATGTACCAAAACATCTAAAGTTCAACCATAAGTCTAAACAAAAAGGGTGCAACCCCAACTAAACATAAAACTAACTAAAGAACTAGTCTAAGTCTGAAATGTGGACATAAACAGAAAGAGAACTCATTACAGCCCGAAAGAACTGGCTCACCCTTGAATTCAAACTATCGCTGATCTTCTAAACGAGGTCTGTCTATAGCCTCTTAAAGATGCCATTTACTCAACAAAGAAAGAGCAAGTGCAGTATCAGTACACAACCACAATGTACTGGTAGGATCATGTTGCTATCCCACTAAGTGCAACATACATAAGTCAATACAACATGTTAATAACATGCATACACTGAACATATACATTATCAACATCATTTGTGAACAACGTACAATTTCACAGTTCTCAATTATACAATTATGCTAAGTCAATGGTCCTCTCATGGAACCCAAGCCCAAACTGTTAGCATACCGATATGTGGTACCTGATCCAATATTTATGTCGAAGCATGACAACCGATCAATATATTTATGTCGGAATGTGGCAATCGATCACAGTTAATGTGTCAAAACGCAACACCCAATTCATTAAACAAACCACAATGACAATCACAAGTATATTCTAAAATCATACAATTAATTTAACATTCATGGAATTCACCATTCATCTATCCTCATTTACGAGTAGTTTGATCACTAGTGAAACATTCGCATACATACACGTATTATAATTAAGAAAGAACAAACATATATCATATATCATACAATCACGAAATCACAACCATCACCCATTTCAAACAAAGCCTGAATCCCCTAAGAAACTTGATTCTTCCCTTTTCGAATTCGTTTCGTTTGCTCTTGGTCTACAAATAATTTATATGACACAGGAATCAATAAGCATTAACTATTTACCCGAATTCTTATCAATAATATAAATCCTAGGTCAAACCCTTGATCTTCAGACCCAGATTAAGGTTTTTCAACCATAATTTCTAGGTCAAAACCTTTTTCCATTGATAATTACCCTTTAGATTACATTCTACGAATCGAAAATATTGATTCGGGGAGTTAAAACCTTACCTTTATCCTTAAGAATGGTGAAAACCCATTAAAAAATCACCTGGGATCATCTCCTAACTCTCAAAGTCGAAAAGTGTAGAATAAAACATTTTTGAGTTTTATTTCCGACTTAAGTTGCTACTGGCCCGCCACACCGGTCCTCACCCCACTATAGAGGCTCCACCCTGCCGGAATAATCCCGCCCTAGCAGCTTGCTCAGAAAGATAGAGCTCACTAAAGAATTCCAAGACCCATATTTCACAACACGCCTTCAATCAATGACGCTCAAAAACTACCTATTCACGCTAAGATCGATTTTGGGAGTTCTACTCGCTTGAATTCAATTTTGCAATGTCGTACGGGTTCCTTAACATCTTAGCTATCTACTCATATAATGAAAATCATAATAAAATCACCCAATTGTTACCAGATTTTCCTAGACCTTATTGACTCCGATTTCATCCAAATCTGGACTAGGTTGAGAAATCTCAAGTTACTACAAAAAAAAAATTCTGCCCAAAATTATTCCCCATTGGCTTTTCTATAATGACAGGAATCGGTCATTACACAAGCAGTTGTAGAGAGATTATAGTTCCAATTGAGGTTTCCGAATGATGTACAGTGGATTTTGATTGGAAATCCACAAGATATCGACCTCCTTATGCTAGAAATATCTTCCCCTTCCTTCCCAAGCCTAGAGCATCCGTTTTAAGGTTTCTAGGGTGATCCTCGCCTCTTTTTTGTGTTTTTGGGAAAAAAGGAGAAACTAAGGTTTCACGTTATTTAAGTTCTGGTCTCATCTATCCCGCTCTCGTGCTCCATGTCCTGTTGGAGCGCCGCTGCGCTAGAGGAATCTGGCTCGCTCTGGCAGGATGATGGACCTAGATTTTCCCGGTGTTTTTCCTTTCCTAAATAATGATGGTTTGGGTCGATACAATTTACCCTTTCCCTTAGCACCCCCAAGCTTAGTTCGTATTTTTGGGATGATTAGTGTGGTCCCCAATGTGATCGGATGTGTTTGTGGTAATTTGACCCTTCTTGAGTGTGAATTCTTGATAGAGTTGACTTCTGTCAACATTTGGAATTCTTAGCATCGGATGGGATTTCCTTCAGTTTCATAGCATTTGAAAAGTTGAGTTTTATCAAGCGAGGTGGTTGGTAAGGTTTTCAATGCCCTGGGTTGAGTTTTAAAGCGTTTCGGTGAAAAGTTAAGTTTTAGCCTTAAGAGTGGTCCGGAAGGGTAATTCCATCATTTGACTTTTTTTTGGAAATCCGACGATTTCATTGAGTCCGACAATTGATTTTAATGGGGTAGCATGCCCAGTTTATTTTGATCGAACCCCGAACGATTCTCGATGTTTTATTGAAAAAGAAATAAAAGACTTATTTTTCAAAAATCAATTAACTTTTCAAGAAAAAATGATTTTCAAGAGTCGCCACTTAATTTTTTTAAAGAAAAATCAAGAAAACACATAAATTTCAAAATACTTAAACAGAAAAATCACTGTAAAATACCAAAAGGGTTTGGGGTTCAATTTACACTTCAAGAAGGGTTTAGGCACTTGAACTATCCGCTAACGTGCGGTTGACCTACGACTTGACTAAGTTATTTGACCAACTTTGAAGATATTAATTAAGTAAATAAAATATTTAAAATAATTTTAAAATAAATTAACTTAAACACTTTGAAATCATTTAGAAAGGAAAGTAAGCTACAGAAAAAATGACTAAGTAAAGACAAAGCAATTGACTAAATCATTTAAATGAAATACACCTTCATAACAAAAATGGTTCATCTTTAAGGGATTTAATTAACTTAACCAAATAAATAAAGTTATATTTAAACAATAATAATGATAAGAAATGATAGGTAAAGTAGAGAATACAATTGGGCTTTTGCTCAAGTTCAGATTGTTGGACTAATAGGCCCATTCTTCCACTTGTCCTAAATTATAATGAGGCTTCATCATTTGGGCCCTTTGAGCCCATTTTTCATTATGAAATCTGCTTTTTTTAGTCCCCTTTGGACAATTAGTACAATGATCTGGAATTGTATATAGTGTTTGCATACATCTGTATACTGCTGTGTATCGGTGTATATCGCTTCCTTCCACCTATAGTTTTGCTTCCAATTTCACTCGATTTCGCGGCCATGCTCCTTGAATGAGGCTGACTTGATGGAAAAAGCAAATAAACCTCAATGGCCCACTTTGAAGATGAGATTCGACAAACTGTTTTTAAACATTTCTTTCAATTTGATGCTTATGTATGCTTGAGTTAGTCATCCACTAATAGTCAGCCAGGATGAGGGTTCGCTTGAGGACCAACAATGCTTCTTGAGCGCCGGTGACGTCTAGGGTATAGGCTCAGATTGTGACATAAACAGACATCTCTTCTTGATTCGTGTAATATATTTGGAATGTACTAGAACAAGAAGTTGGAATATGAGCACTCCCATAATTTAGATCAAATTATATTTAATCTTGTTATACAATCATCAAGATGTTTTTCCTACTTCATATTTAATTGTGAACATTAATTTATAACTTATGAGAACCGATAATTTGAATCTTTCGTGCATGAGTTAGATAACTCCATACACAAAAAATAAGTAATGAACACTCATATTAACACAATAATTTACTCAAATCAAGACTTTTTTATAATAAATAAATAAATTTTCTTTACCTATTAATTGAAATAAAATATTATAACTCAACAACATGATTAATAGTATACCTCAACACAAACAACTACTAGGACAAAGATATAATAGTGTCTCATTAGAACAATGATGCCAACACTTTTCATAAGATGATCACAGGTCTTTGATATTGGGAGTATAAGCATCTTCAAAGTAATCATTTTCTGTCACATATCGTAGAAAGGGATCGTCTAATCCTGTACATTTAGAAAAAAATATTCATCAATGAAATATGGTAAATGAATTTAGTTATGTGAAAATAAAATATGATATTTCAAGTTCTTGTGACTCATTAAATTTTTCATTTTCTAAAAGACTTATACATTGAGAAACTACCTTCTTTAGGTGAGAAAAGATCAAAATTCCATATTTGTAAAAATCTTATCATGAGAGATTAGATGATCCTCTTTTCCATGTGAATCCTCAAGTGTATTTTTGTCTCCCTCTTTTGCATTGTCTATTTTCATTGGAGGAGCGACTTCGGGTAGGGCAAAGTTTGTAGTATTGCATACTCCTTCCTTGTCATATTCACCTTCAAATTATGTGAAGATTTAATATTAAAAAGCAAATTAATGCAGCTAGTAGTATTGACTATGTGAAAGAACTCAAACTAAATATTTACACATTAATTGTGTAATTCTTTTGATCTATTTAGTGCAGTCATTCAACTTTTTGTGGTGAATATAATTCTTGTGATTTATCTAGTGCATTCATTAAGAGATTGTATGGTGAAAAATACCTTTATTTGGTGTAAAGTTGTCTGTGGACATAGACTTAACATCATTGGCCACCATTTATTCTTAAAAATAAGTGGATTTTAACTTATTTTCTTATATTTGTAGGTAACTAAATATTATAATTTTAGATATATTAGTATAGAGTTTTGACAAAATAAACGGGGGATAGTTAGGATGGTAGGGGTGTGAGGTAGTAGATATGAGGGCTATGTGATTGATTGTGAGATGTGTTAGAGAATGAATATTAAACAATTAGTATAGAATATCACTAATGTGATTGAATTATGGGTATTAGACAATTAGTGTAGAATGCCACTTATGCTACTTGTTTTCCCTAATTCCATAGGAGAAGTATTTTTTCTTAGTTTTAACATATTTATTTTCATTTTAAAGATTATTTTCCACAAAGTTTGACCAACAAAACATGAAAATAATTAAATGTTTTTTCCAAACTAGACACACCCTAATTGCATAAATCTTGTGATTATCTCATGCATTTGTTCTGAGTTGATGAAAATATCTGTATCTAGTGTGAAATCAACGGCAGTCACAAACTTAACGTTATTGGTCAAGTTTACAGTCATTTCTTTTTCTCCATAATTGTCTTCATAAGGAAGTCCCTTCTCCATATGGGTATTATCATTATTCTCGATTTCTAAGGATTGTGAAATGGGGACTTGCTCAATATTTTCTGCAAAAATAAATGAAGTCAATGTATAAATATTTTTAAAATACTTTATTTATCTTAATTTTATATGATATTATTTTACTAGACATGAAATTTAAGAAATAAATAAATACTTTCAAGAATTATGATCCAAAATTTCCTTAAAATTATTTCATGGTTATAAATTATTTCATCAAACATAAACTAAATTTTTGAAATTAAATTATTTTCAAATATTGAGATGCATCATTATTTGCAGAATAAACTAAAAAGAGTATATCGGGTAAAATGAAACAAAGGAAATAATAATAAGCATACCATGGAACTAAAATATTTTCTTTTGGATCAAAAGTTAATTACTAAAAACTATAGATGCAATCACTAACTATATAATACATGTAGCTTATTAAATGTGATCGTTAGGAGCATGCTTGCTTGGCTAAATTAAATACCTTCATTGTATGAAAAATTAATGGTCAATTCTTCATTCTTGGCCAAGGTTACAACTACATGATCATTGATTTCTCTGTGTACTTTATCTTTAGGAACAACATTTTGGAGCTCCAAGTTTGCAAAGCTTGTATTCTGTACTTCTTCAAATAATGGTGACATCAAATGAAGGACATCTACCGAGACATTGGAGGAAGAAAGTTTGTCAAATTTTGAATATCTTGAACATTCTTTTCCTACACAAATGATGAGTCGTTGATAAAAATAACTAAAGATAATGCTCACACAATATAGCTAATAGTTTTGTTTGACTTCAATTCTTATAAAAATATTTACACAATCACGTTTGTCATGAAATAGTTATAGGTATATTATTATTAATATAAATATCACCTTTATAATAGGTCAAATTTAACAAGTGTAAAAATTATTTTCATTGTATATATAGTTCAAATCCATTTTTATTAGTACATAATGTTGAAAAAAGATTTATAATACATAACACAAACAAAACTTTCACATACTGAAATGTATGAATTTTGTGGACTATTAAATTCATTGTTCATATATGATGGTGATAATGATAAAATAAAACAAAAAACTTAAAAAAAAGGATTAAGCTAGTGATACGATCACTTACCTACACTTTGTGAAAATTCAGAGTCCAACTCATTACTTTTGTTCAGGTGAGCAAACACTTTATTTTCACCCTCGTTTACCTTGTCCACTTCCTGTTGGAGAACAACTACTACTTCATGGCAATCTAAATTTGTAATTCTTTTAGTTTCTTCTTTCTGAACCAATGATCGCATAAGTACATCATCGTTAGAGAAGTTGGAGGAAGATTGATTATCCAATGCTTTATGGTTCGGAAGATCTTAACGGTTATCCATCGAGCGAGCCTGCTTGAATTGAACATCATTATTGTAATTGTGATTGTCTAACTTCATGAGATTGTTTTATGTACCACTACTTGCTTATTTCTTTGAGCTCAATCATTTCACACATGAATGCCACTTCGTTTCCTAAATGTAGTTCACCATTGTTTTCTTTCTATTTCGTTGTTGTATGCTCTGAGTTTGAAGATTTTTTTCTTTTCTTGGAAGGAAGTTTTGGAGATACAATCTTGATTTGATTGAAGATAACGTTAAAAGAATGATTCTAACAATAAAAAAATATATTTGTCAAATAATTAAACATCTTACCTTAATCTCTTTTACCATATTGGTGTCTGAATCGACTTCTACTTCCATTTTCTCGTAACCATCTAAGATATATCTACACACATCCATAATAGATCGACATATGGAACGTTTTTTCATATGATAGTAAACCTACAACACAACAATGCTTTTCATTAGGTTACAATAATTATTAAAGGATTAAAATGTTGTACACTATTATCTTGCACTAACAAATTATTAACTACTCTGCTAGGCAAATTCAATAAGATAAGTATGCTAATACAAATGAAGCAACTAAAATAAGTATACTCTAATAGATACGATTCATCATGATATAATGTAGAAACTATAACGAAACTATCTAGAAAAACATCTCTTAAACCATAATGTAGACAAATCATAGAAAAACTAATATAAAATTATCATTTAACTTTTGCATTTTATAAAATATTACATGTCTTATTTTTAAGATTACAAAATTTATATTTTATACTCTTACTTGTAAGTATACTTTAAATTACATGATAGTGTAAATAAGACATTATCAAAATGATGAATAAAACATAAATTCATTACCAGACCTAGCTTAGTGATTGATTCATTATCTCTCATTTTCTTGACTTATCATTTTGTTAGTTCCTCATCACTAATTTATAGAATCAAGATATAGTAAACAAAAACTAATAATTTAAGTTATATGCAAAAAATAAGATAATAATTTTAGTTACCTTGTCACATTGACCATTAGTGCGCCATCTCTTTTCACATGTCCATCCATCCAAGATATCATGATATTTTTGACTAAGTCTGAATGGATCGACTAAATCTTCTCCCTATAATTCGAGTCCATAACAAAGTATTTGGAAGAGTTAATCGTTTCATAATTATGATCAAACCTTGACTTATTAAATTTATACATAAGCAATCTAGAAAAATAATTGTACTAACCTTGTTTAGTTTTATAGTATAAATATTAGTTTCACCTGCTAAAGGTACAATTGCAAAGCTAACAATAGATAGGGCTATGAACTCCACATTAATCAATCTCCTCTTCCTCCTGGTGAGTTGATGGGGAGTTAATTCAGACTCATTATGCAATAATAGAAACCTTTTATTCAAATTTTCTTGTCATACTTGATTGTGTTTTTAAATAAACACTAATTTATAAACTATCATATAATATTTACTTTTTGTGACAAGAAAAGTACCTAATTTTAAGGATTACAAATTTTATCTAATTGTTGTATGCTTATAGATATCTTTTGGATGACTTTATAATAAAAATAATTATTTACAGTATTTGTATATATAAGTTAAACTCTTTTGCAGAATAAAAGGAATGATAAAAATTTGGTGCTTTGATGATATAAAACAATTTGCACTATATTATATCTGAATGTCCATATAAACAAAATGAGCCTCTAGGTGAAAGATATATATACTCACAATGTATGACAATGATATATGAAAAATGACAATACATATATCATCAATTCACATGATAAAGAGAAAAATAAAATCCAATGGTCATAATATCATTAACCAAAAAAGTATATGGTACTCATACTCGAATAACTAGTGTTTCGACCTGCTTGAGATATAAAAAAAAATTGTTTCTTCTGGATGATGTCGAGTAGAAATTATGAGAGTTGTAAGAATTTATTAATTAGAATTGAAATAAACGTAAATTCTACGTCATAAATATGATCAAGATCATTAGAATTATTTCTTTATGTAAACTAAAAATGATCAATTTATTAATTTTCACTATCACATTAATTATAATGGGCAATGTATGTATCTTTTTTGTATCAATCAAAATTAATTACGATAGTGTATATGCAAACATGACATATTCTAATGAAAAAGTATTATTTGAATAGTAAATTTCATAATCAATGTCAATATCATTTAATAATAATGTAAAAATGTTTTTATTAAATTTAAAAAAAAAAAAAAAAAAACAATAAAAAGTGATATATAAACATAAATGAAAGTGATTTTAATTTTAAAGGTGGTTAGATAATTTTTATAATTATTTAACCAGTTTAAAGAAAAATAATAAACTTGTAAATTACATTATTAAAGAGAATGTTATTAGATTAACTGTTAGATTCTCCTAATTTTTCATCAATATTGCAATTAAAATCTAACATACAAGTCTAGACAACTAGTATGTTATAAGAATCATTTAACAAAGACAGTATAAAATAATAAAATACTTAACTAAAAATCAATCTTTAATCACCTTAGTGTTTATAAAATATATTACTGAAATCAAGTTTTTCTTTAGATTCGATAAAATGTGATTGCTTATGAAAAAAAAAGTTAATACTAACCATTATAAATAAGATATTTAATCAGACTTGTTCATATTTTAATAATGTGATTAATCATCGTCTATATGACAAAAAAATATTATCCAAAAAAACATATTTTCTTTCCTTTTTTATTCAAAAGCCTATTGCAATCTCAATTAAAAAGAGAATAGAAAAATTACCCATAATTCTATTTTTTTCAAAAGACATCTAAATTTTATAAAATCTCATTTATTTTTTTAGAATCAAATCAAAAAGTAAAATCTTAATAGACATAGATGTTATGATAAAATTTGTTAAAACAAAATCTTGATACACAATTATTCCTCACAATAATGAATTATTCACAAACAAAAAAAAAACACATTTAAATATCACCAAAATGTCTTAAAATACCTAGAATTCATGTGTTTTTCTTATGCACGATAATGATCAAGATTTAACCAAGGAGTTAAAATCTACGCATTAGATAATAAATTAAAGGGTAAAGCAACACGTAAGAGGAAGAACTAGAATGCTGAATTGTATTTTCTTAATGATGTTCCCGAGACATTCTCCCTTGGATGACTTGATAAACTAGAGGGTAGTAACACCGATTCACTAATATCAATTCTTTAATTCTCTTAAGCCTGTAAGGAATTAGGAAAAATACAAAATAATTATCAAATTTTGGATGCAGAAAAAAATATTATTTATTTATATTTTGTTCTGTAGAATTTTGATTTATTAATAATTTATAGTAGAAATTAATTCATCAAATTTTATAACAACATATTGTTACTCTACATTCTCTTATTTTTTTCAACGTGCGAATCAACTTTTCATTATTCAACATTTATTAAAATGAACAACTAAGAAAACCATTTTATTTTTGTAAGAAAATTTTTCTACTTTTATTAAATAAATATTTTAAAAATAATTTCTCCAAAAATAATTTATACAAATCGCTATTCGAATTATACTTTTTTTGGATTCATCATAATTTTTAGATAAAGTAGTAAAAACATATTATTATAAAACAACATACCGCTATTCGAACAATATTGACTGGGAAAATGTAAGGTATTATTTCACGGTAGTTGTTGATTCCAGAAGAAGAATTCATTCTTTTCTCTACAAGCAAGATAAAAGAGAGAAAATTTACTCAAGAATATTGAGAAGAAATATATTTTGAAGGATAAATGGAGATATATATATATATATATATAAAGTGTAAAGAAAATTATCTAACAAATGAGTGTGAAATTATGAGGATTAATTGATATTTATCTCTTTTTATTGTGGAAATAATGTTCTACCATATCTGGTCAATTATTACTAACCAATCTTGAATATTTGTTTTTAGTAATGTGGTTATTACTTAGATTTTAGTATTATTTTTTTCTCTAGATATCATGTAAGTAATCCTTGTAACTAGAGGTGTCAATTAAAACGGGTTGAAAATGGTGATTTAATTTGATTTAATTGATGATTCTCTTAAAATGGGTTAGGACTTGATGGGTTGAGATTAGACCCAATTCAAATTATCTTCAGCCCAACCCTTAAAATTATGGGCGGATTGAGTGGGTTTCCTATAGTTGGGCTCATTTATGGCCCCCTAGGTATAATACAACAAACACCCTACATTTAAATCTTTCAGTTCTCAAACACCTCTTTTCTGTGACTCACGGGCCAATTGATAATTGAGACTTTTTCATCTGTTTTTGACATTCATCAATGAATATTCCCAGGTGATCGATTATTTCTTCCCGATGGTTATTATGGCATCCATAATATGTTAAACAATATTAGATTGTAAAATTTCAATCATCTTCTATACGTTCCACCCTTCCTCACTAGTCTTTATGTCACTAGCATCTTCATTAATCTGATTTTCAGGATCCATCACATGATATAGAGCCCCTAATTTTATTCATTTATTAAATCATATATTTGAGCTACTTACAGTTGGTTTCTACTAGATTTCTTGTTCAATAGAATCCATCTCTAGCTTCTACCATCTTCTTTCAAACCACTTCTTCACTAAACAACAGTTGGTATATGTTTCTTACAGTACTTACTCCACATGTATTTTGTCCACAGAAATAATCTAGTTCTAGTTTTACAGACATAGTTTTGAAAATATCAAATAGATCTTTAAACCCTACTATTTCCTTTTTTCTGAAAACACATCTTATCCCAAGACACCTGATGCTTATTGCTACCTTCTTTCTTAGTACTCCAAAGAAATCTATTAAAAATCATATGAATTTAATACAAGATGAACTTTGTGATAAGAATATAAAATGTACATTAGAGTTAGTTAAAAATCAGTTACATTAGAGTTAGTTTGAGTCAAGTTGTTGATTAGTTAATTTCTGCCATAACTGTTGATTAGTGATTGTACATATAGTCACATTGTAATGCTTATGCTCCAATTAACATTTATTGAAATCACATTTCTTCTCTCTAAATTCAGTTACTCTCTATATGAAGTTGACCTCCATTAATGGAGGAATGGAGCTGCTTCACAGATCATGGTGTTAATTTTGTCATGGTATCAAAGCTAGTGGATTACTCATAGTTCTTCTCCAATGCACTTCGTAAGCTTCTCTCCTGCAATTGCACAAATTCTTCTGTGTTGTTTCCGGTTAGCTGTTTCAAGAATGGTGTTGTGAATTCTTTGCTTCTATCAATTTTTATTTAGCGATCTTCACCTGATTCTCTTTTGGTGGATCAGTTTTCTCTTTTATTACACCAATCAAATTTCTATTTGCTTTCATGCTAATTTTCTTCGTGAATACTCGAACACCATGGTTGACATTCAAGTTGACCCTACTTCTAGTTCGTCTACAGTTCGAATGGACTCCGCTAGTCCTTTTTACCTGCATCCCTCAGAGAGTGTAGGATCCTCTCTTTTGCCTGCAATTTTTTATGGCACTGGTTATAGATCTTGGCGAAGAGTTGTTCTTAGAGCTCTTTAAGTCAAGAGCAAAACAAGGTTTATTAATAGAGCAATTGTGCGACCTACTCCTACTGATCCTAGTTTCATGTAGTGGAAGAGGTGCGATGACATGGTCACATCTTGGATCCTGTATTCCTTGTCCCCAGATTTACGTGAAAGCCTTCAATATGTAAACATTGCCAGGGAACTTTGGGCATAATTGGAAGAAAGGTACAATCAAATCAACGGGTGCAAATAATATCAATTTGCACAAGGAGATCAATGACCTTGTCCAAGGCACTCTAGATATCACTGGGTCTTACACAAAAATAAAGAAGTTGTGGGAGAAATTGAGTACCATTGATGTCAATTCTCAGAGCACTTATGTGTGCACCAGTAGGGGTAAAACAAAATTCCACTAGGCTAAATAAGACATGAGACTAATACATTTTCTACTAGGGTTGAATGAGATCTATACAACTAATAGAGGCAACATTCTCATGATGAATACACTTCCTTGCATGGCTCAATATTTTGCCCTATTATCCCAAGAGGAAAAGAAAAGAGAGGTGAAACCTCACAATCATACAACTTTGGATTCTACCTCTCTCAATGCCTATGGACAGACCAACAACAGTGCATGATACAAGGGGTTTAGGACAAACTACAGTTCATCTAAAGGGGGTGGAACCAATTCTGGGAATACAAACACCAACGATGTTTTTAGAGGCAATTCTAGTACTAGAAGGTCTTATTTGTTTTGTGACTATTGTAGGAAATCAGGCCACACAAAGGATAGATGTTACAAGCTTCATGGGTACCCATCCCATCCAAGTTTACAAAAGGGAAAAGGCACAGTTTTTGCAGCAAATGTGTGTGCCTCTGATGTGAATAGGCATCAAACTGAGGAGGAACCTAAACTGAGGAGGCAAATGCCATTGAACTTGTCCAAAGACCAGTATGAACAACTACTCAATATCTCGGGAACTTTAGAAGTTGGAAATAGAGCTTCAAATTCAGACAACTGAGACAGCATGCTAAATAGAGCTATGAACTTGGTAGGTATTGTTGCTTGTTATTCCTCTATCACTGATATAGGTGATCTATCTAGTAAGTGTGTTAAACTGACTGATGGCTCTTGGATCATAGATTCACGAGCATCACATCACATGACCCATGATAAAACCACCTTCACAAACATTAGATCACTTCCATATCCTTTCCTAATTTCACTCCCTAATGGTTATAAGGTTAAAGTGACTGAAATTGGTGATGTTTGGTCAAATCCAGCATTGACTCTAAGGAAAGTATTTTTTGTACCTAGCTTCAAGTTTAATATAATTTTTGTTCATTTTGTAGCACTACAACTTATTGGTGTAGTCAGTTTTGACAAATTTTCTTGTTTACTGCAGGGCCCTTCTTTGAAGAGCCCTCTGGAACTTGGTAAAGCCAAGAATGGCATGCACTTCATGTGTCACAAATAGTACAACTGTTATCCATATGCTGAGAGAAAATCACCTCATTTTAATCTTCTCCCTTCTTTAGGTAACATTGACAAGAACTCAAATTCTAATATGTACACTACGTCTTTTGCAAAATACTCTCCTATCAATAAAGAAGATTGTATTGCAGTTGATCTTTCTTCTTTCTTTACTGATACTTGTCCTTTATTTACTAATTTCTCTAGTCACACTCATGATGACGAACTATTATGGCATGCTAGATTAGGACATGTACCTTTTGTGAAAATGAAAAGCTTCTCAACTATATATACCTGTGAACTTTTCTTCGAAACAGCCTTTTACCTGCATCATATGCCCTATGGCTAGGCAAACTAGGATGCCCTTTACAGAAAGCACCACCACCACCACCACTATAGTGTTTGAGTTACTGCATATTGACCTATGAGGACCATACCACATTCCCACTCATAATAGTTATCACTATTTTCTCACTATGGTAGATGACCACAATAGGTCCACTTGGACACAATTGCTAAGATGTAAAAGTAATGCCCTCCAAACTATCAAAACCTTCATATCCCTTATAGAAAATCAATTCCAAACAAAGTTGAAAGCCATAAGATCTGACAATGGGTTAGAGTTCACTTTAGCTGAGGCAACATGTTTCTTTCAAACCAAAGGTATCATACACCAAAGAACTTGTCCTTATACACCTCAAAAAAATGGTATGGTAGAAAGACAACATAAGTACCTACTTGAAATAGCAAGAACACTTTTATTTCAGTAAAAGTTGCCCATGAGGTATTAGGCGAATGTGTACTAACTGCCACATACCTGGTTAATAGATTTCCCACTTAACTCCTTCAGAAGAAGTTAAGTGGTTGTCTCCATATGAAATATTGTACCACAAACAACACAAATATTAGCAACTTTTGGTTGTCTTTGTTTTCCCACTGCCTTAAGAACTCACAAGGATAAATTTGAACCAAGAACCACACCTCATATCTTTGTTGACTACCCATTCAACACAAATGGTTGCAAAGTTTTGAATCTGGCTAACAAAAGAGTTCATATATCTAGAGATGTTACCTTCCATGAAAAGTTTTTTCCCTTTGTTATTGTCCCCAATGGTTCTAGTTTCAATTCCATTATACAGATGTTTATTCATGCCACTAACATACCTTGTATGCCTGGTAAAATAAACGCTTGAGCTAATGATGATTTGCTGGACAATCTCACACCACATGAGGTCACTAATAATCAAGTATTCAGTAATACCAATATGAATGTAACACTACCTATTGTCCTATATGAACTTGCAACACAAAATACCTTGTCTGATCCCAAAGCTTCTTTGCTCAATGATAGTTTACCAGAACGTACTTTACTAGCACCCAGAAGAACAACCAAGACCATTCATAATCCTAATTACCTAAAAGAATACAACTACACCTTACCTAAGTTGCACTCCCTCACCTCTTTTATGTCTCACCATGACCATGTCTATTTCACCAGTCTTTGTCCTGATAACCAGCAGTTAGTGAAAACCATATCGCATGACTGTGAGCCCAATTCATTTGAAGAGGTAATATTGCACCGTGCCTGGCAGCAGGCCATGATACAAGAGTTTGAATCCTTGTATGATAATTACACTTGGGAGATGGTCATATTTCCTGATGGGAAGAAAGTTATTGGATGCAAGTGGGTGTACAAAATCAAGCATAAGGATGATGGAAGTGTGGAGAGGTTCAAGGCTAGATTGGTAGTCAAAGGTTACACACAACAAGCTATGATAGATTACACTGAAACCTTTTCACATGTGGTTAAAATGACCAACGATCGTTATGCAGTATTATAACCCAACTAGTGAGTTGGGGCCGAGTCCCAAGGGAGTGGTACGTAGATGAGAATTAATAAACAAGTAAAAATATGCTCTAGTTAATCATAGCTAAACACATTTACGAAATAAAGCATAGCTTAAATTAAGGGTGACACAAGTGTGAAATATCAACAAGGGGTTTTGTAATTATCAACTAAAACAACAAATATCACAAATATACAAATATGGAGACGAGATTCTTGGGATGTGATTCGATTATGGGCCAAGGTAAATAACCAGGTAATTGCAATTAATGGTAAATAGCTGTAAATTGGTGAATAGACTAGACTTTAGTAGGGATAATCTTTCTCTCGAACAATTTATCCCAAATCAAATTGGTTTCTCTCGAACACCAATAAGCAGCAATTATGACCAGCCTTTGCCTTAGTCCATTCAGTCTCTCGAGCTGAATGTGTGGAAAAGGGTTTAGGGTTCACTCTCTCGAGGTGAACCCACGACAACCCAATACCCACAGACCATCGAATCAGTAATTTTGGTTTTAAAACTTCTCTCTCGAGCAAAACCAAAAACGCGAAGTTAAGATTGTATTTGCAACTACAACCCCATTAAATTCAACCACAATTACTGATCTAAATCACCTTTAAACAACAAATAAACTATTAACTATGAATACCCAATAGTTAAATTAACCCATAATCACATAATCACACCCTAAGAATTGGAGTTTTAACTAGACATAGTAAAAAGATAGAAATAGATACTGAAATGTGTTTTCATCAACTGGGTACGATTAATATTGTCTTTACAAATGTTTAAGATGAAGAATCTTCAACACCCATTTCCAATTTCTTAGAAATGAAAATCTTCAAAGCTAAGGAAAAATGTCCCCAAAAAACAGTTCTAATTTCTAAAACTGGATAATAAACTTCATATTCTAAAGTTGCATACTAAACTAAGAATTTAAAAACTTATTTATAGTCGTCCAAAAATGTGTTGCGAAGGATCAATCGGAGCAATTAGTCTGGGTCACCGATCCACTCAGCGATCTGCCCTTTGGTCTAGTTCATCGCCTTTCGGCTTTGATCTTCAGCAATTTCAAGTTTTGTAAATTTGGGTGAAAAAGTATTGCATCGTGGAACCGTTCGGTGACTCACCAACTGCTCTCTTCTATTGCCGACTTGATTTTCTTCTTCAAGGCTTGGCACATTGGAACATTAGGTGAGGTCAAGGCCATTCGGCGACTCACCCAATGATTTAGGCGATGCTTAGGCCTTCTTTTCTTCTATCTTTCAACTACCTTTTTCCTTTTTGCTTATTAGTGTCCATGCTTTGTTCCTCAATCCAAATACCAGAAATTCAAGGATTTACATAAGTTATTGGCACAAATATATGCATTTGAGGATATTAAATTTATTAAAAATAAAGCCCTAAATGAGTCCAAATCGTGGACTCATCAACACCCTCAACTTAAACTTTTGCTTGTCCTCAAGTAAAACTCAAGTTCAACAGTTCAAAATAAATGTCTCAAATAGTGCTACATAAGACTCAATCATGAATGCACACAAAAAGGTTGAACTTACTCATGCAAGGATCAATTGTGTATTCAAAGATTCAAGTTGTGACTCACCATTACAAAAGAATCTCAAACTCACTATACTTGCTTCAAATGCAAGTTCAAGCTCAACAAAGGTATTCAAATGCCCTCACACAAAGAATGATTCCATATACACACACAATGGTTCAATCATTTAAAGTTCCAGAGTCAAGATCAACACTCACACTCACAAAGATGAACATAATACATGATATCAACCATAGGTTTGCCCTTATTTTCCCATTGGCTTTTGTTTCAGCTCATTCAAGATCAAAAAGGTCTTTTCAAGGCTTGTAATGGGTTTGAGTGTAAATGTATGGTCATTTAGGCTCAATGACTTCTATCCTCATGAAATGTGGTGTGAACAACACTTTCCTTCCTCTTCTTTTTTCCATTCTCATTCATGCTCAACATTTATCCATTATTCATCTTCCTTGGCTTGTTGGAAACCCCATTTTCTTTTTGCACTTTCACAACTTTATTCCACAACTTTTTCAATCTTCTTTTTTCATTCTTTTCTTCTCTTTTCCTTTTTTTATGGAGGGGTTCCATTTTTCTCAAAATCATTGGTCAAAGGGTACTTTTCTTGCACTTCTTAACTTGCCTTCTCTCTTCACCACACCCCCAACTTAGGATTTTGGCTTAAGTTGGCTATTCAATCAACCACAAATCATGAGGATTATGGGTAATGGATCAAGAAAGGTGATGATGTCATCAAGTTTCTTCCAAGAAAATGGTTAAGGCTCAAAGGGTCTTCAAAAGAAGTTTACACACTCACAAGATCAACCACAAAAGAGGTATATTTTTCAAATTGTTACACTCTCTTCAAAGTTGCCTAAGATCATATCAAGAGATTGCATTACTAGTTGATAGGACCAACGGGGCAAATTCTTGGTGTCATCACACATGGTTCACTGTAAGCTCATCACACAAGGCATTGAAACCATTATCAAACAAGACTCCAAACTTTTGCTAGTGTGCAATGTTCATCACAAGAGACTCAATCCATACTTGGCTAGTCACAACGAGATGCAAAGAGTTCACTGCAACTTCAATTGTCCTAGTCATAGCCGCACATTTATTTTTGTTTGATTATAAGCACTATTTGAGTCATATGTATTGATCAAAACTAATACACAAATTTGCAAAGGAACAACCACATTCAACACAAACAAGAGGTGGTAAAAATTTTTGGAAGGGTAAAAAATCATTTACAATTAAAAACAAGGAGCCACAGGCTCAATCATCCACAAAAGCAGTGTAACACATAATTATAGCTCAAAAACCAAAATATAGACACAACGCATAAAGTCACACAAGGTGGGCCTCACCCCACCACAAATAACATCATTTGTCCTTAAATGAAAACAAGCTAATAACATCCAAAAATCAAAAGAAATAAAGACAAAGAGTGAGGTAAAGAAGGGATCCTTTCTACTCAGTCACTCCGTTTGTCTAGGTATCAGTGCCCGGTGCATCAATCTGGACTTGGGCATCAGTGCCCGAAATAACCTCATAAGGACCAGCTCCACTAGAGGCTACCACGGATGTATTTGTCAGTGATGTCTGGATCACTAACTGCACAATCGTCTCTTCAAGATCTAGCAAGTCTCTGTAAATTCTGTCCTTCTGCATCTCTATCTGTTCCTCGTCGGTCTCTGCCTCTGACTGATCAACTACTGCATCATCCCAGTGTACATCTCCGGTGGTGGCCAGAGGTATAACTGGTACATTTGGGATCTCCACTATCCCAAAGATCATGGACATATCGATGGACTTTAATTGATCCACATCACTCCTCAAATAAGCAATAGCAACCTTTATCACCGCCACCTCTTCTGTGTCCCATTGGTCACGCTCACACACCGCTATCCTAGCTGCAAGGGCATCAATGGTAGCGCTCAATGGTGTCACAACATCAACCAAGGTAGTCTAAATCATGCCTAGAATTGAGGCTTCGAGTCTGGTAGTACGACGATCGGCAGAATGGGCAAGCTGCCCCTTCTGAAGTAATTAAGTCTGGGTGAGCGATGTTTAGGATGTAGCAGCAGTAGGTCTGGGAGGCAGCGTAGCAGCAGAAGAACTAGGGGTGTCAGAAGGGACAACAATAGATGTACTTGAAAACCAGGGGCCGGAGTAGGAAAAGATGCCTGTGCAGGTGTTGTCTCTGTATCAATGACCGGGGAAGAGTCCACAGGCGCTGCCTTCTTCATCTCCGCCTGACCCTCTAAGTATTCAGCCTCGATCCTTTAGATATTAGTAGAGGATGTGGGAATCACTTCAATATCCTTCTTCGCATCTTTAGTTACTCGAGCCCGTCTACATATCTCGGTGATCATAACTTGAATGGAAGTGAGGTCTGTCACTGCTTGGCCCTCATGACCATCTCTTGTGCTATAATCATCCCTAGGTTGAGTTTCATACTATCAATGATGCAACCTAGACATGTAGCCTTGGCTATGTGAATAATATACTCATTTTGGGAGGGCATCATCGGACCCAATTTGGAACATATGGGCCATGGGGATTGCTGAATATTTGGAAATTATGAGCCTTAAGACAACTCATAATCTCTGGTACCTATCAATGACCCCATAGACACTTGTCCTTAATAAACGTCCTCAGCCCTTCAGTATTTAATCTGTTCATGGACTTGGGGGATGACCCTGAACTGGTGGTGCTAGGACCACTGCTTGCTCTAGAGCTGGAGGAGGAGTGGTAGCCTGAGGAGTCCAGATCCTAGATGAAGCATACATCCTTTTAGATCATAGATCTGCCCTTTGCGCTGCTACAAGCTCATCATTATCAGAAACTACAGATTTGTTCTCACCCTCACTTTCAGAAATATTGAGGTGCGTGTCGTGGATGCCGTTACTATTGGAGCTGACCTCCAGTGATGCAGGTGCCTTGCCTTTACCTTTTCCTTTCCCACTAGTTTTGGAAAGTTTAATAGCTTTTCCCTTGGATGCAGCTGCATTCTTATTCAGTGTAATCCTCTTGGCTTTCCTTCGAGGTGGCATGTTTCTTCCTGCAACTTAAGGTTTGGCCATGTCTGCAAAACATTGGGAAAAAGTTAGAAACAACTCAGTTAATATTACAAAAAAATAGTTGCATACAAACTTGCTGCATTCTCATTCAATCTCAGTTTTGCCAATTTGGCCAATTGTCGAGTTTTACCCTTAAGACTGACGTTACTCGTTCTATCATTGGGCAATTTACGTCGTTCAGTACAAATACGGGCTACTTAGGCTTTACTCAACTAAACCCAATGACATGCTAGAACAACCCCACAAGATTTAATTCATTTTAAAGATTAAAAAAAAGAGATTTTAAAAATATACATATTATGAGAAAGGTATTCGAATTAAAAACATGCAAGAAGATATACTAATCCTATCAGAGAGGCCCAGTAGGCATCAACAACATAATATTTCTTGCATAAGAGTACAAATTACTAAAAATAAATGTGGGGTTCGGAAAACCAACCTTAGATGTCGAATAATAAGGACTGAAAAGCTAGGTGGCAATGTAATCCACTCCGAACACAACTTCGATGACTAAAATACACTTAAAAATGCGAAAATATAGAAGATACTAAGCGGGTGTGAGTTTGGACGATGAAAAGTGAGGAAAAGTGCCTAATTTGAAAGTTTAAGCCTTTGGCCTTTTAATAAACTGTTCAGTTCTCGCCCGTTCGGCGATGTTAGTCTTGTTTGCAGATTCACTCGGCGACACGCCGAGTGATCATTTACCTCGTCGAGTTTACAGGACCTCCAGTTATAGTGGGGGTCCAAACGGTGGAAAAAGTTGGGATCACCAACCAGGTCGGCGATTCGCCAATAATATCCTGGGCTTGCCAAGGTTTACAGACTCCACTTTGAAGTTGCCTTGAGTCTAACGACGGTCTAGGTCGATGTCGCCAACCTCTTCGATAATTCGCCGACTGGACCTTTACTCGCCAATATGCACTTT
The DNA here is from genome assembly GCA_029007595.1 of Solanum commersonii. Lineage (NCBI taxonomy): Eukaryota > Viridiplantae > Streptophyta > Magnoliopsida > Solanales > Solanaceae > Solanum > Solanum commersonii. The sequence continues at coordinate 833,438 of JAJTWQ010000038.1, forward strand.
TCAAACACTTTCCACACCTTAACCTACACAATGAACACATCATTATTCTAAAATAAAAATTTAAATTGATAAATCCTTGGGTTGCCTCCCAAGAAGCGCCTTAGTTAACGTCGTGGAACGACGCAACTCCTCACTCAAACTTTATTTTTGGGGTTGACCCTAGTATCACTAGGTAACCCCACTTGTTCATTTGAGTGGAGACGTGGAAATACATGACCCATGAGAGTTTCCACTAGCTGGATAGATCTAGAGTGAGAACCAATCATCTGATTTAACACTTCAATATTCTCTTTCATCTCTTCCAACACTCTATGTTGATCATTGATCTTTTGGAGAATGATGAACAGCGTATCCTTGACACATTGACTCTCATTGTCTTCATATCTTCTCCGCTCATGAGGGGGCATGCATCTATCTTTTCTTTTGCACTAGACTTTGATCGCTGATATTTTCTTGGCTAAATCGTCCAGCTGAGCTAATAGTGGGACGAAAGAGTGGTCCTCTTCTGTTTCTTGATTAGTCTAAGTCATTTGGCCACTGTTGCTACCAACTATGTTCAAAGTCTCTGCTCACAATAGCAACAGATAAACCGAAACTAATTTCAAGTAAATATCACTATAACCAACAAGAACAAAATTTAACTTAACTAAAAATTCTCAAGTAACACCACACCCCGGCAGCGACACCATTTTGATTAATGTGTCAGGGCAATTCATCAAATACTAAGTATCAATGATCATTATGCAGTAATATATCCCAACTACTGAATTGGGGTCAAGTCCCAACGGAGTGGTACGTAGTTGAGAATTAATAGGCAAGTAAAAATATGCTCTAGTCAATCATACCTAAAAACATTTACGAAATTGAGCATATCTTAAATTAAGGGTTACACAAGTGTCAAATATCAAAAGGGGTTTTTGTAATTATCCACTAAAACAACAAATAACACGAAACTACAAATATGGAGACGGGATTCTTGAGATGTGATTGGATTATGGGCCAAGGTAAACAATCGGGTAATTGTAATTAGTGGTAAATAGCTGTAAATCGGTGAATAAGCAAGAATTTAGTAGGGATAAACTTTCTCTCGAACAATTTATCCCGAATCAAATTGGTTTCTTTCAAACACCAATAAGCAGCCATTAAGACCAGCCTTCGCCTTAGTCCATTCACTCTCTCGAGCTGAATGTGTGGAAAAGGTTTTAGGATTCACTCTCTCGAGTTGAACCCTCGACAACCCAATACCCATAGACCATCGAATGAGTAATTTGGGTTTTAAAACCTCTCTCTAGAGAAAGCCAAAAAACACGAGGTTATGATTGTATTCGCAACTACAACCCCATTAAATTCAACCACAATTTCTGACCGAAATCACCTTTAAACAGTAAATAAATTATTAACTAACAATATCCAATAGTTAAATCAATCCATAATCACATAATCATACCCTAAGAATTGGGGTTTTAGCTAGACATAATAAAAAGATAGAAATCGATACCGAAATGTGTTTCCATCAACTGGGTACGATTAATATTGTCTTTACAAATGTCTAAGATGAAGAATCTTCAACACCCACTTCAAATTTCTTAGGAATGGAAATCTTAAAAGCTAAGGAAAAATGTGTCCAGAAACAGTTCTAAGTTCTAAAACTGAATAATAAACTTCATATTCTAAATTTCATACTAAACTAAGAATTTTAAAACGTATTTATAGGCATCCAAAAATGTGTTGTGAAGGACCAATCGGCACAGTTAGTCGAGGTCACCGATCCACTTGGCGATCCGCCCTTTGGTCTGGTTTATCGCCTTTCTTCTTTGGTCTTCAGCAACATCAAGTTCTGTAACTTTGGGCGATACAGTACTACATCGCGGAACCATTCGGCGACTCGCTGACTGCTCTTTTCTATCGCCGACTTTATTTTGTCCTTAGGGCTTGGCATACTGAAACATTAGGTGAGGTCAAGGCTATTTGGCAACTCACCCAATGATTTAGGTGATCCTCATGCCTTCTTTTCTTCTTTCTGTCAGCTTCCTCGTTACTCTTTGCTTATTAGTGTCCATGCTTTGTTCCTTAATCTAAACGCCTAAAATTCAAAGATTTACATTAGTTATTGGCACAAATTATGCATTTGAGGACACTAAATCTATTTAAATAAAGCCCTAAATGAGTCCAAATCATGGACTCATCAAGGACCTTAATTTCTTTAGTAGTCAAGAAGGGTTGGAACTTGTATCAGCTAGATGTCAACAATGCATTCTTGCATGGTGATTTACATGATGAAGTGTGCATGGTACCTCCACAAGGCCTTGTAGTAGGTTGTGACAACATGGTATGCAGACTGAAAAAGCCTTTGTATGGACTGAAGCAGGCCAGTAGGCAATGGAATGAGAAATTGGCAAACAATCTTCGTTCAAAGGTACCAACACTCAAAGAGTGGCTATTCATTGTTCTATAAAAGGAAAGGATGCTCTTTTTTATTTGTTTCCACACATGTGGATGATATAATCTTGACTGGGACTGATGTAGATGAAATCAACTCCTTAAAGGTCTTCCTAAATGATCAATTCAAGATAAAATATTTGGGTAGACTACACTACTTTCTAGGACTAGAAATCTTATACAGACATGATGGTGTTCTAATTTCACAAAGGAAATTCACTTCTCATCTCCTAAAGATTTTGATGTGTTGAGTTACAAGGGCACTACATCAAGAGTTGACTGCACTGTGAAGTTGACAGCCACAAATGGCAATCTCCTGTCTCATCTCTCTCAACATAGAATGTTGGTTGGCAAGCTAAACTTTCTAACCAAAACTAGAATGGACATAGCCTATAGTTTACAACACTTGAGCCAATTCATGAAATCACCTAGGGAACCACAATTGAAAGTGTCCTACCATGTGCTTAGATATTTGAAGAAGGACCCCATAATGGGGATTTTCATCGCAAAAAAGCCTGATCTTACTATCAATGCATATTGTGATTCTGATTGGGCGGCTTGACATGACTCAAGGAAGTCTGTTAGTGGATACCTAGTGCTTATGGGTGATAGTCTTATCAGTTGGAAGTCTAGGAAGCAGGCCACAATGTCCTTATCATCTGCTAAAGCTGAATATAGAGTTGTGAGACAAGTTGTGGGAGAATTAGTGTGGCTTGAAATATTTCTTGGTGAACTGACATTACAATGCTCCTTGCATATACATGTTCATTGTGACAGTCAAGCAACAATCCATATTGCTAAGAACCCAATCTTTCATAAGAGGACAAAACACATAGAGATAGATTGTGATTTTGTTAGGACTAAGCTTCGGTAAGGTGTGATCACACTCCATCACATCTCCACTGATTCACAATTGGCAGACATCTTCACCAAGGCCCTGACTGGGGTTAAACATACTACTCTATTACACAAGTTGTCTATAATTACATCACCTTCAACATTAGGGAGTGGGGGGGGGTGATGAGAATATAAAGCGTACAATATATTCAGTTAGTTATGTATAGTAGGGTTAGTTAAAAATCAGTTGCATTAGAGTTAGTTAGAGTCAAGTTGTTGATTAGTTAATTTTTGCCATATTTGTTGATTAGTGATTGTATATATTGAGTCACATTGTAATGATTATGCCCCAATTCACATTTAATGAAATCACAATTCTTCTCTCTAAATTCAGTTACTCTCTAGGTGAAGTTGACCTCCAATAATTGAGAAATGAAGCTGGTTCACAGATCATGGTTTTAGTTTTTTCACTTTGGTGGAACCACAACAGATAAAAACTAAACAGGAATACTTAATAAAACAATTTTAATCAATATTATAGTAGTTTACCCTTTCAATTTTGATGCACATCAAGTTATTATAGTAATACTTTCATCATTCTTACATGTGTAATTGGAAAATTCAACTACTCAAAAGGAAATTGTCCTTGTCTAAAATTAGTGCAACTTTCCACCTCATTAATCATATTCAGAACAACATTTTTGTTCATGTAAACTGAACTGTCGTTCTCATTTATCAGTTATCCTAATATAGTTTAATAATCCTTCAATAGGTTTTATCACTAACTCTGAAGATTTCTTGTCTCCAAATGTAAATATCATGGTATCATCAACATAAACTAGATGATTCAGATTTCTATTCCATTTAAACAATTTATAACTTTTATATAGATTATCATTAAATAAAGCATTAAAAGCTCTAGGAAAATCTTATGTTTTTAGAATTAAAAAGTAGGTGAATGTGGATCATCTTGTTTCACATCTCTAGTAGGAAGAAAAAACTTATGTGCTTGGCCATTAATGATGATGGAATATCAATTGTTTGCAACCAACCACCATATTAAATCTGTAAAAATCTCAATTTTCTCATCACCTTAGTCATATACACTCATGACACCCTATCATATATGCCTTTGAGATATCCAACTTTAAAATATATTGGCTAGATTCCTCCCTCAATCTAATGTCCATAATAATCAAATGCATTAGAAGGAAATTATCTAAAATATTCCTTCCCCTAAAAAATCTATATTGGTTACTAGATATTAAAATAGATGACAAACCCATTAATCTACCATGCAAAACTTTGAAAATCAACTTGTTAATAAAGTTGCTAAGCCCAATAGGCCTAAGGTTAATAAAGTTTCAACAACTTTTGTGTTTATAATTTTTGTTATTTTTATTTTCATAATAGATATTTTAAGGAAAGTAAGTAAAACTGTTAAAAATTAAATTTCCAGAAGTAGTAAGAAAAAAATTGATTATAATAAAGATAGTACAAGTAGATTTTTTTCTCGTATGTCTGAAGGACCACCTAGTAAAATTGGCAACATATGTGCTAGTGCACATGATATGAATGAATTTATCATAATACGTGGGTATAGATGAAAGCTTTAGAGGAATTTCATGGACACCAAATAAAGACACACAATGTGTAGAAGGTCCATCAAAGTGAAGTGAGGTCATCTCTTAAATTCAAGAATTCACAAAAGAAGACAACCCAAAAAGACATTTATCCAATTAAGAGTAAAATTGTAAAGAAAGAGCCTTCTTTATTTCCTTAGTTTTACAACTAGTCTTTTGTCATTTTGGAAGACTCAGATTATGATGAATTGAATATTTGAGTGCTCTGAAGGATGTGGTTCGAGGATGGAATCCCTTTAGTTTAGTTTTTGTTATATTGATAGGTTGATTCTCATTTTTTATTGAGTACTTCTTGCTCTTCATTTCGTATTGAGTAAATCATTTGTGGATTTTTCTCTTCCCTATTGGTTTATTGTGTATTCAACGAGCCCATCTTTCTTCTCTTCTCATCTCTTATTTTTCATGTATCTTACTTTTGTATTTTTTAATTCCACATTTGATTTCGAGTGGATTACCCCTCAATTGCGATCACTATCATTTCGTTTCAAGAGCCCATGTTTGGATTTATTTCTACAAATTTAGTGTAGATTTGAAAAAAAAAATCAAAAAATCATCCAAAAAGTCCAAAAATTTAGTTGTTTGATTTGTTGTTTCTAACACTAAATCTTTGTTCTCTAGTGTTTTTTTTTACTCTCGGTTTCAAATTTCATTCAATTTAAATTTAGAGAAGTAGAGTTACCATCAAAGAGTTTTGAGCTTTTGAAACTTTTCAAATTTTGAAAGTTAGTCTTTTGATTAAAGAGGAATTGGAGGTTAATAATAATTGAGATTTGTTTTCTAAGTAGAGTGGAATTAAATCCTAAATTTTGAGCCAATTTTTAGGTGATTTGAGGGTGTTGGAATTTGGTGTGTGTTATTGGTGTTTAGGTGTTCTTGATGATCTTCAAGTGTTCTTTAAGGAAAAGAATATCAAAATGTACATTTGATCCTATTCTCTTAAGTCAAAGTTGATCAAAGTGTTTGTGAGTAACTTATGAAAATTTGATTTTTTTAAAACTAAAAACAACATTAATTTTCATGTGGACAAGCCACGTATGCAATCAACACTCACAATCATCAGTTTATTCCCATCACAATTGCCACATCAACAATAGCTGCCACATCAACAGTCACAGTCAATCATTGACTGCCAACTCAACAATCAATTCTTTTTCTACTCTCACCTATAGAAAGTGTGTTGCAATTTCAGAGACTAAGAGCCTATTTGGATTGACTTAAAAGTTGGTCAAACATACTTTTATGTTATTTTTAAACTTTTGAAACTGTTTCGTAAAATAAAAATTAAGCTAAAATAAGTTAAACATGACTTTAAAAAGTTAAAAACTGAAAGCAGTACTTCCCCTACTTTTAAATTTTTGACTTAAAAATTATTTAAGCATGACTTTTTATTTTATTGGCTGAGAACCTACTTTTTCAAAAAATCCAAATGAGCTCTAAGTGTTCAAAATTTTGCCTCAGTGCCTCAAAATTTGGCTATGTCTGAAAACTTTTTGGACCTAATTGTTGTAAGTGTCCAAATTCAGTTTTTCTTCTTCTACACTCATTTTCTTTCATTTATCAACTATTTAACAACTAATTAACATCTTTGATTACTTGTTAACTAGTTTTTAAGCATCAAATCATCTCTTTGATTCTTCAAATTAAGTAAAACAAAACAATTTCTTCTACTTTTGTTACTTCATTTTTAGTATGATTTTTTTGTGTGCTTCTTTCTTCTACTTTTCTTCTCATAATTCAAGTTCTTTAGCTTTATTTGAGTCATCCTTCTTTCAACATTCGTCAAAATCCACTCCACCACAAAGATTTAGTGATATTGTAAATTGATTGGACAAAGTTAGTTTCATTTCAACATCAAGATGAAGCTCTAGGAAAGAAGGTAAAAGAGAGTTTCCAAACATGAGAGATGTGAAGAACTTTATTCCAAAAATTGTTTTCTATGTTTTATAGGTAGGTGCAAACTGATAAAAAGAAAGAGTGTCACCCGTAATTTTCAAATATTGTGGAGATGACATTAGTAAATACACTTGTAGCAATGTGAACAACGAGCATAGTAAAAATGTGTTTTGTGAGGGCTATGATGGTCCGTGAGATAATGAACAACATGGTGGTGAGAACTACAACTCCGAAGATTATAACGAGATGAATGGAGTTTATGACTCTTGTGGTGATGGTGAAGGAAGAGAAGGACCTTATGTTGTATACCATTGTGAAGATGAAAGTTTGTATACTTCGCACTATGATTATGATGGAGATGTGAGGTACAATACTTTGTCCTATAGATATTATGAGTCCTTTCAGCAGATTCTAGATGAAAATGGAAGTTGTAAAATTCAATTCCCTTCCTCGTCTTTTTCTACTGTAATGCCTCACAACTTCTAAGCAAAGATTTAAACTATCCTCTATTTATGTATTGGCTCGAACTCAATGATTTATGATTGTATCTATATGGGTTGAGATCAGTTTTTAAGTGTGGAAAGTATTTCGGATGTGAACTAAGGTTATAAGGGACTCCTAATATATGAAGAGTTTTTTTGGCTTAGTACCAAGAAAATGGAAAGTCCTGCACCGTTCTTTCTAGGGCCTTCGACCATTCGTAAATCTGAGTTATGTGCTAAAAGTTATGCCCATTTTACTAGGCACTAAGTTTTCGGCGTGATCCGCCATGTGAAGTGCACGTCAGCCATGCAATCGCGCAGGAAGGTCAGTGCCACTCTTAGGTGTGCGCGAAGTGCCGCACAGCCAAGGCCTGCGCGATCGTGCACCTCCTCCGAAATTTCTTTTAATTTTCTCTCTTTTTCATATTCTAAGATGGGTGTTTTTGTCCTTTACCCATCCCATAATCCTAATCCACATCTCTTAACCTCTCTTAATGTCACGACCTAGACCATTGTGATTGGCCCACACTAACCCTCTGGTGGGAGAACCACTACTACAACCCAAACCAAGCAACTAATCTAAAAACTAAGGCATTTAAGTATATGAAAGAAGAAATAATAGCTAAAAACTGAAGTTCCCATAAACTTCCAAAAGATCTAACAACGAACTAAACAAATGCGGAAGAAATAACCTAGAACCTGAAAGTCAATGTACCAAACATCTAAAGTTCAACAAGTCTAAACAAGAAGGGATGCAACCCCAATCTAATGAACTAATCAACTAACTATAACATAGTCTAAGTTCGAAAATGGTGGACATAGACGAAAGAGAATTCCATGGCAGCCCGAAAGAATTGACTCACTCTTGAATTCGAACGACGATCACTGATCTCCTAAGCAAGGTTTGTCAGTAGCCGCTTGAAGATGCCCTGTACTCAACAAATATAAGAACAAGTGCAGTATCAGTAAACAACCACAATGTACTGGTAGGATCACGCGGCTATCCCACTAAGTTCTACATAAGCAAGTCAAGAAAAGATTATAATCATATGCATATATATCAACATATAAAATATTATTAACATTTATGAACAACGAACAAATTCACATTTTATATCAAATCATTTGTCCTCTCATGAAACCCAAACCCAAACAGTTAGCATACCAGAACGTGGTACCCAATCCCAATGTTATGCCGAAACAGGGCAATCGATCCCATATTTATGTTGGAACGTAGAAACCCATCCAAGTTAGTTACGCTGGAATGTGGCAACCGATCTCATTCACACACTACAATCACAATCACAATAACAAGTATATCTTCAAGATCATACATTTAGTTCATGCCTCATGGCATTCATGATTCCTCTAACTAATTTACAACAAGCTATCAATAATGCAACATTCATATACATACAAGTATCATAATGAAGAAAGAACAAACATACATCACACAATCATAGAACCACAACCATCACCTACCTCGAAACAAGCTCGAAACCCTAAGAAACTTCATCCTTCCCTTTCGGGATTCGTTCCACTTGTTCTTGGTCTACAAACAATCATAACAACATGGGAATCAATAAATAATTATTAATTACCCGAAACTATAACAATTCTATGAACCCCATAACATACCCATGATTCAAATTATCCAAATTAGCATTGCTTCCACCATAGAATCTATAAGAAAACCCTCTCCCATCAATATTCACCCATTATATTACATTCTATGGATCGAAAAATGGATTCGGGGAGTGAAAAGCTTA